>JACVVK020000071.1:1772500-1812500 GCA_018292915.2 Batillaria attramentaria
CGGAGGAAAAGTTCAATAATTGCTTGCCGCCACAGGGTTCTTCACCAAACAGTCTTTCCACGCCACGTGAATCTTTCACCGGTTTTGATGCTGTCCCTTTAGCGACAAGAAACTCAAAGGCATGAGATCCTTGATTCGTTCATCCAGCAATCACAGATTCACAAGAGAACTCAGTACGAGGTGACGGCGCAGCAAAATTCCACGGCTACTTCGGAGATACTCAGGTACCCGTGAACTACCCACGATCCCTTTAGACAAGACTTCAAAGGTCCCTGACTCGTTCATCCGGCAATCACAGATTCAGACTCATTACGAGGTGATGGCGCAACAAGAGTTTTCGGGTGTCTCAGAGCAACTCGGCAACGGGTGAAGTCCGTGCGTCTCCTTGGACAATAAAAGTAACGGCATCAGATCACCGAGACGTTCATCCAGCAGATCCTAGCTTCAGACGGGAACAAAGGACGAGCTGACTGAGTCAGAATACTCATAAGGCGCCTCACAGGGACCCAGTAAACCGTGAATCTACAAATATTACGCACGCATCCGCTGTTTCTTCGAACAATACGCATACTACTTAATCCAGCAGAACCTGGCTTTCGACACGGAAGGACAGGGCGGCAGGATGTTCCACCGGTGCTTCAGAACTACTCCGCAAACGGTAAACTCTACTAGGCACATGCAAGTCGTGTCGAGGTTACTATTACGTTTATTCAGCAGATCATAGCTTCGGAGGCGGCCTTGGCGCCACGATGTTCCACAGATGCTTCAGAACGACCCAGCAACCGGGGCGTCCGCTAGGTCATGGTCTGTTTCCATGATAGAATCGCCGATGAGGTCAATACTACGTTCGTGGACATAGAGCTATGGTGTTCCACGGGTGTCCCAGAGTCACTCAGCAACTGGCGACTCAGCTGATAGCAGAAACGACGTGGTGAAGACCCTACTACCACACAGCGGGCTACCGTCATGTATTTGGTGAAGGCATTGCATAGGTTTGACATAACCAGAGGAAGGCAGGCATAGAGAACTGCTGGAGCTGTGCGTCTTCTAACACATACAGTCTTATATTACAGCAATTCTCTTACACACACGAATACAAATGCAGCCTGGGTTCAAGGCAGTTTCTTTATCTGTCTTGTCACCGTATGCCGTTTGGGTTTGTTCAGCACCACCCGAGGCACCCCGTAAAACACAAACTGGTTGGTGTGCAGGTGACCGTTGCCTGCTTGGTGAGGGTCCATCATCACGTGTGCAATGTTCTGAGAACTGTTGCCCATCCGGATGAACCGATCCAGGGGCGTCTTGACCAGCGCCTTGCCGTAAGG
Organism: Batillaria attramentaria; assembly: GCA_018292915.2. NCBI lineage: Eukaryota > Metazoa > Mollusca > Gastropoda > Batillariidae > Batillaria > Batillaria attramentaria. The sequence goes on from JACVVK020000071.1 coordinate 1,773,826, forward strand.
GTTAAAGTCTTGACCAGGGGGCGCTCCCCTGTGTTGTCTTTTCCTCGCCTCGTCCACTATCCTGCCGTTAACGGCTGCTCGCCACATCGTCCACATGTGCATGTCCTTCATGGGGTCAAATGACGTAGTGAGTTCAGACTCCGGTGACCTCTGACCCGGCACACGCTGATAGGCGGCCGGCGCGGGTAGTGAGCCACTACGCTGGACCGGCCCGGCGGAAGTTGGCACGAGTGCTGTCCCGTTGCGAGCCGCTTTCTCGGCGTGGAGGCGCGATTTGTCCCAAACGATCGTCTGCGAGGGAGGGGTCGCTCTTTCGGATGTCATGGTCTTCCTAGGCCTGGACACAGACACAAAACATACATGGTTAACAAGTCACATACGTACATTTACGTGCAACAAAATGTCGTTAGCAGCCTACATACATTTAAATAACAATAACAATAATAATAATAATAATAAATGGTATTTGTATGGCGCATTTCTTTAGAATAAAACTAAATGCGCCGATCACTCACCGACACTCACGCATATTTTTACAAAGATAGACAGACCTACACAGGTCAAGTAAACTGACACGTTACACAGGAAATTACTAGAAGGCTTTGCGAATAAGGAACGATTTAAGATTGTCCTTAAAAACAGACAGTATGGGCGCATTTCTCTCATTCGCAGAGTTCCAAAACGTTGGTGCGACAAAACGGAAAAAGCATTCGCCAAAAGATTTCAAGTTGCGCTTGGGAATTTCGAGAAACCTCTTGGACGACGACAGAAAGGGAAAGTTACTAATCAAAGATTAAAATATCTGATGTTACCCAGAAAGGGAAGGTTACTAATCAAAGATTAAAATATCTGATGATACCCAGAAAGGGAAGGTTACTAATCAAAGATTAAAATATCTGATGTTACCCAGAAATGGAAGTTTACTAACCAAAGATTAAAATATCTGATGTTACCCAGAAAGGGAAGGTTACTAATCAAAGATTAAAATATCTGATGTTACCCAGAAAGGGAAGGTTACTAATCAAAGATTAAAATATCTGATGATACCCAGAAAGGGAAGGTTACTAATCAAAGATTAAAATATCTGATGTTACCCAGAAATGGAAGTTTACTAACCAAAGATTAAAATATCTGATGTTACCCAGAAATGGAAGTTTACTAACCAAAGATTAAAATATCTGATGTTACCCAGAAAGGGAAGGTTACTAATCAAAGATTAAAATATCTGATGTTACCCAAAAAGGGAAGGTTACTAACCAAAGATTAAAATATCTGATGTTACCCAAAAAGGGAAGGTTACTAACCAAAGATTAAAATATCTGATGTTACCCAGAAAGGGAAGGTTACTAATCAAAGATTAAAATATCTGATATTACCCAGAAAGGGAAGGTTACTAATCAAAGATTAAAATATATGATGTTACCTATTCCATCTCTGCTCTCCCCTGTCATTTGTTAATATCTTTGTGCAAACTACAGAAAAAAGTAAAAAATCTGATATCACGTTTAGAGCTTCTCAAAGGATAGGCGCCATTAAAATCGTTGTCATTATTATAATTAACAATAATAATAATGGTATGTGTAGGGCGCATGTCTTTAAATACAACCCAATGTGCCAATCACTCACCGACACTCACACACATTTTACACACGATGGACAGACATACACTGGCGAAACTGACAAGTTACACAGAAAATGACTGGAGTTAGTTTTATGTGGCATCACGCCGCTCAAACAACACGGGTGAGGAAATTATTATTGTTATTAGTATTATACTGGTAGTTTGAAATTTGTATGGCTGTTAATTTCATTTTTTGTAAACAAAAGCTGAAAAGTAAGCGGAAAGAAGCCAGGCAGAAAAAAAAAATATTGATGCTAAAGATGACCGCTTAACATTTTTCTACTTGACAGCGGTTTGAGTCGCGAAACCAGTTTGGAAGTTGTGGCAGTTCTGGAAACGGATTTCTTTTTTAAGTCAATTGTACAGTCATGTATTATCCTTCCCTCAACCCAACCCTCGCGAAACAGCACAGTAAACAGACTAACAAACAACGGAACCAAACACGGAACCACCCAATGAACAGGAAACACAACACACCCGCTCAGCTACCCAGTCGCATACAGAGACACTTTATAAAAGACAGCACATCGGAAGGCGTAGAGAAATTTCCCAACCATACCTTCACATACAAGCACGCTTACAAGTATGAAACGTTGCAATACACGTTCTCTAACAAGCTTCAAACTTCTCCGGCCATACTTCTGACTGACATATTCCGTACAGCATGTCTTGTCACAGTGTGACTGCAGACGTGGACAGAAGTTGCTAGAACGTCATAGCTAGGGCGTAACTCGGCAGCAAATACCACACTCAAAGCAAGAGCGTTCTGTTTTATCACAGCCCCTCCCAAAACGTACCCGTGCTTTTCTGACGTGCACCTTAACTTTTGTATTGCTGCACCCGATATATTTTACTTGTCTTGCCCCTGGGATATTTTTTCTTGTCTTACCAGTCCGCAAATTTGGGCGCGTTGTGTGTATGTGTGTGTGTGTGTGTGTGTGTGTGTGTGTGTGTGTGTGTGTGTGTGTGTGTGTGTGTGTGTGTGTGTGTGTGTGTGTGTGTGTGTGTGTGTGTGGCGTGCAAATATAACCCAGCTAGTGAACTGGGCAGAAATGAAACAAATACTCAAGGAATCCATGGTCACTGTTGCTCGAGAAACAACGTAATAATGGACGACTCCAGTCCTGTCAACCAAAAAGGTCGAACCCCCAGAATTCAGCCAATCGCGTCCCGCGGAATAATGAGTACAAAACACGGCATGGTCTCGCAAACTTTCTTGCCAGACTCTACAACGAGGCAAGCACGTGTAGTCTGATATGACTGACACGTGGAAAGAAAGCAGTAAGTCCACTGACGTCATCTGAGGAAAAAGACCATTACGTCAATCTCTTGAAATCATTCCATTTTCCCATACAATGACGTCACTGTGTCTTGCCAATACACGGCAGAGTAAAGGGGCGGGGATTTGGCCTCGGGGCTTGCCGAGTGGAGTCGTCTACTTCTACGTAGGTAGAAGCACAGTATGATGATGTATGTAAGAGGGAGAAAGAAGATCGGGTAGCTATTGCGTAGGGAGAGTTCTTCATCTAAAGATATAATATGTCACAATAAACGCAGAGTCAATTAATAAGTTAGAGCCTAACCAAAGCCCCGAAGCAACTCTCCCTACGCAATAGCTACCCGATCTTTGACACCTGTTTATTTCTTGTGTCTCTTTATAACGAACGGAGCAATGTGTGAGTTTCAAACCAATTTTCTGTTTTAAATCACGTTTTTTAACACAGAAAATAAAGTTTTTGCATATTTTACATTTTGAGTCACTGACACAACATTCACACACACACACACAAAACGATCTGTTATGCGAAAGTATGTTTAAAAGGCGTAACTGAGATGTATTTGCTGAAAATTACGGTGTTTGTGATTGTCAAAACACACACACGCACGCACGCACGCACGCACGCACGCACGCACGCACGCACGCACGCACGCACGCACGCACACACACACACATACAAGCGAGACATAGACCAGAATTTCTACAGTCGCTGTGCCACACTCTCCGCTAGTACAGGGTGTGTCATACTGATATCACACTCCTTTCATCGCTTTGCACTCACCACCGACTGGCCAGCCCCGTAGTGGGATGGGTCTCTCCCTTACTATACATGTACTAAGCTGATCGGCCATGCTCAGAAATGTTACTGCACAAATAAACGCTTCCAATCTAGGCGCGGTTCAGTCTGACTAACGGATTTTTAAACGATCAGTATTTTAACAGCAGTGAATTTTCTTGGCCAATGGCGCTGAATCAGTGTTGAAGAAGAGTGCCAACTAGTTTACACAACGTTGATAAGACCGTAGTTGTGACCGCCAGATTTCCTTATACGCATGTAATTAAAGTCGTACTTTCTGCGTGCACTCTCTTTGTTGTTAGGGTATATGCTATACACTTCGTCTCAACGGTGACGTCACGCGCATGTATATGGCTACACAGTAGAGACAAGGATGTGAAAGAAAGTGCTATATATTCCTATTGAACATCAGTTTTGCAGCGCATAACATACTAGAAATGCTTTAAAATTCACCAAACAAAATAAAAAAATCTATCAGCCAGAGACTCAGGTGCAGGATAATTTTAAACAATCTCCAATATTCCACTTTTTTTTTTTTTGGCAATGCTAGCAGCGACCACCTACCCCCTCTGTGGGCTGCTAGCCGCTCTTGTGCCAGCCGCGCATGAATACAAATAGTCCACATGCCAGGCTCATTCTGCACTGTTTTCACTATTCAAGTACCTGGCATGAAACCGGGCTTTACAAAGCTAACAAACCGCCCCAAATTGCCATTAAAAAAAAAAAAAAAAACTCTGCACACAAATTTAAAAAGGAGCAAAGCTTCTGTACTATATTTAGCGGAATTTCTACTACATCATTCCCCGAAAGCTATTAGTATTGTGTAACCTAAGGGCTAGCTACCACCCCGGCTACTAGAGGGTGGAACCGGTACGATTTCTCAAACCGGTTTTAATCGGTTTTTCCAATAGAAAACCGAGGTTTAAAACCGGTTAACCGGCTATGTATACGTCATCTATTGTTTCTAACGTTTGCCCAAGAGATGGAAGGGGGGAAGGGAGGGGGGTCTCCTAGTACTCCGGCGTCCTGTACCCCTGCGTTGGAAATGTTCAGCCAACAAGGGTGGGTGGGTGGGTGTTTGGGAGTTTTACGTCCTTTTCCACCACATACGGATGATATAAAAGACGAGGCAACGATGAAAACCCATCACAAATATTTGACCCTAGCCGGGATTTGAACTCACGACCCGAAAGTTGGAAGTCCAACGCTCTACCATTCGGCCACCCCGGTTTCCCTGTTCAGCCAACAACAACATGATGATGATGATGATAAGGAGGAGGGGGAGGAGGAGGGTGTCTTGTAACGGGCTGAAAAACGACGAGTGATGTCCCTTAGAAAAACCGCGGTTTTCCGGTTTTTTAAGGCCAAACCGGTTTACCGAACCGTGAGAAAGTCGGACCGATTTTAACGGAAAACCGGTAAAACCGAACACCCCTACCGGCTACCCTGGCCCCAGACGACTGACAGCCGGCTAGAGTTAGTTATGTAAGGCTTAACGCCGCGAAAACCGGCGAGAGACGAAAATACCAGTGACCACTGCAATAATAATTATGAAGGATCGCTGATGTAAGAGAATTATAGTCCTAAGCTTTACAGTGTCGGTACGACCATTGATGGACTGAAGGGCCGGACGGAGGGGGTGGGGGGTGGGGGGGGCGAGATGGCCACTGAAAACAAATCGCTCATTGCAGGGGTATAAGTTGCATTGGCGCCCTCTGTACACACTGTCCTGTTTCTCAAATCGCTACAGCATTAAACATGAAAGGAGTAAATCTCACAGAGAGAGAGAGTATCCCAGAAGGCATCGCGCCCGATGACGTTGTCAATAACTGTTGATGGCCGAATCGTGACTCCCGTGAGAATCCACGCCCGTTGTTGTGTTTGCTCTGTCGGTGACGCCCGGAACAGAGCGAAACCAGAATCGCTTGAAACCCACCCTATCGTAGATAAACAGGGGGACAGCGCAAAGATATAACCTTAGGATTCTAAGGCTCTATCCAATGACCCCCACACACACACACACGATTATAAGGCCCTATCCCCCCCCCCAAACACACACACACACACACACACACACACACACACACACACACACACACACACACACACACACACACACACACACACACACAGACGGAGAGAGGGGATGTACACAAGAAACAAAATCACACGAACAGAACGTAATTTCGTAAATGCTGCAAATTTCCTGTCGGGAGGACACTGCAACAATTCATTTTCTCACGTTCACGGAATGAATAAATGTTTTACTTGCAATAAGGGTGCGCCTTCCCAACCCAGTCGCACCCTAACCCCTACACAATCCCCCCTTCCCTCTCTCTCTCTCTCTGACTACTGAAAATCACAGTCATGCTATTTACTTCAAAGCTTTCATGTTTAAGATAAAGTACGCTACTGTGTTACGGTGAGTTCCTCTGCACCTATTCTGCCACCAGTCCGAACTTTCACGACAGGTCGCAAACATGTCATCCTGTTTGGTATTTTTTAACGGGCGGAATTCGATGCCTATCGGGCGTGGCGAGAAAGAGACTGATCCATCAAAAGCCAGCACGGCACGCCAGGACTCAATGAAAGCAATACGGAGATCATTTGCATCGCGTAACGTTTCAAATGTCAACGCACCCATGTATAGCACTTTCAAAAAACCCAAAAGGTCGGACCTCAAGTTCATGGCCTCCAACAAATCCTTTCGCAAGTCTTCTCTTTTTTCCTCTCTTTTAAAAAAAATTCCTTTCGGAGATCGGAGGCAAACTTTGGGTTTCGTGTCAACGCAGTAGGGTGTAATTGGGTCCGTGTTTTGCTGGGTTGAAACGGACAGGTTATGGTGAAGTATCTTCACCAAGCGAACGCGTGTGACACAATCAAAAGAAAGCTTATTCTTTGTCGGCACTCTGCGGAGACTGGTACAACAAATCAAGCATTCGTACCAGCTCTTACTCAAGGGTTAAATGAAGGGGGGGGGGGAGGGGGGGGCGTTGCTTGAGGGGGAAGCTCCCATCAAGAAATCGAGCCGCCATTTAGTGAACGACTATAAGCGCCATAGATTTGATAAGCATTTACAGCCTTTTACCATTAACGATAAGCTCAAGCCAGTTACCACACCCTCAATTCTCCTCTGAATACGAAAGTACAGACAGATTATACTCAAATAGAAAAAAGGCTTTGTGGAGTTGTGACATCCACGGGGTGCAGTCAAAACGGCCGCGTGTGTTCCCGGTGCTAACCCGCTTCTTAAGTGTCGACGTTCAAGTTGATTGCTCGCACGCAAATCATACGGTATAATAATAACAAGCTCATTAATATCGGCGCTGTATCCCAAATATTTGGCTCAAAGCGCCGTGAGCTAAACCCAACACGCATGCTCACGTGAATCACACGCATTCTCTCACACACTGGACATGGACACATTACAATCACGTGGTGCGAAGGGCCAGCTCAACAATTTAAGTTTCGGAATTTTAGAACTGCATTTGTTTTTTTGTTTTTTTTATTTTGTGGGCTGAACATTTCCAAAGCAGCGGTGTAGGAAGCCGGAGTACCCGGATGAACGGTGCCACATACGAGAAAGAAAAATTCTTCGCCCAGAGAGGGACACGAACCTGACCTCTCGCACTGGCGACTAAGTCTCACCTCCACGAGACAACCGACCACCCCGATCGTACATCATCAGTAATAGTATATGTTTGAAATATGAGGACACACACGTAAATACGTGTTGTAGTACGGCGTTAGGCAAAGTCGTTGATAAACGATCGCTTCAAGTTCTCAGTCTCACGCCGACAGACCGAAGTCCGGCCGTTGGAAACACTCGGTGTTATTCAAATTTGAAAACGGAAACACTCGGTGATACATTGGGAAACGCTCTGTCTTGGTGGTGCAGCTTTTCGAGTGGAGTAGCACTGGAAAAACTCGGGCCCAGTTTGACCACACCCCGTGAAATAACTAACAGTGTGATTGCCCAGTTGTGGGGGTGGGCTTAATCAGCTTGTCACGAACTCATCTCTTTGCCACTCCAGATGCAAACCACTGGCCTGGAAATGGAACAGATATAATATATGTTTTTTGTCATGTTACAAAGCTCGGGGTTAGAAACTTACACTTGGTGTGGTATTTAGGGCAAGGTATCACTATCAGTTGTGAAATCTTACAATAGTTTCGCATTGCACTGTCAGAGACCAGAGGCTTGATGCATGAAAGGAGAGTAATCTAGTCCGAGACTTTAACCCAAGTCTCAGACTTACCTCTTAAAAGCCCACGAAAAAGTCGCGTTTTTACTTGAAATCTCCATATCACTAGGAGCCACTTCAAGCCACTAGTACACAATCTGCAGCGGTCTCGGGCCTAGTGGGGAAGGCCCACGCCTTACGTCATAGTGGCTTGAAGTGGCTGCTGCTAGTGTGTAGTGGCTTGTTCTTTATAACTAGTCGTATCATACAGCGAGCGGTGTGTGGTCGTGTTCGGGATCCTAAGAGATTATTACGTCGCGACTGTTATCAGCGTGTATCACCGTTCAGAGCGAGAAATAGGTGTAAACGTGCCTTACTCTCCGTCAATGCATCTCATACTTAACAGTGCAATTATTACTGTTGTGAAATACTTACATGTATCGTTTGTACTGCTAAAAAATAATTTAAATAAGAAAGAAAGAAAAGAAATACTTCCATGGGATTACGGAGGGAATCTTGCTTTTGCCTGACACATAGGCCTGACAACACAACCTGAACGTCACCAAATTTACACTGTAAAAACATGCATAATGCACTCACTACATAATGGTAAAGATAGTGTCTGTGTAGAAAAACCATTTTTTACATGTCTGTCTCTCCAGGTAAGCAAGGACGACACGGAAATTAATATATTCAATACACTTCGGTCAGCAACGTAAGTAACAACAACAACAACAACAACGGCAGCTATGACGACACCAACAGGTCCCAAGGAAACATTGTGTATGAAGTTGAGTTCTGTACCGACATGCTTCTAGAGGTCAAATTACCGTCAGTGTTCATGGACCGTCTCACTAAAAGCATCCGATTTCTTTTCATCCGTTTTCTATAATCAAAGTGAATGTAATTTGCATCTAATTACATAAATCACAGACCATGCGATCGGAGTGACAGTTAGTTTGTTCACAATCACACCGTGATGCCGACGCGTTTCACCAGAGAACCATATATGTGTATAAACTATATGTGTTTCAGAGACATTTGTAGGTGAAATGCGTTTTGCTGTGGATTAGAATCTCTCTCTCTCTGTGTGTGTGTGTGTGTGTGTGTGTGTGTGTGTGTGTGTGTGTGTGTGTGTGTGTGTGTGTGTGTGTGTGTGTGTGTGTGTGTGTGTGTCTCTCTCTCTCTCTCTCTCTCTCACACACACACACACACACACACACACACACACACACACACACACACACACACACACACACACACACACACACAGATGGACGTCTCCAAATATTAACGGTGTTCCCTAACAAAATTGAAATTCATAACTCACATAAACGTTCAAAGAAAATAAACCACAAGAGACCGTTCTATAGTGTCGCAAACGTCCGATCACAGCCCTTCGGCGGAGCCTTTATTGCTATGGTGATTAAGTTACTACCGAAACTGCTATAATGCACAACAGACACAAAAGAGATGTGAGCGGAGAGGGACAAGTAATCTAGAGCACGCTTTGACATTGTAAACGAGAAAACAAATGGCCCAAGCAGGGATTGGGGTCGGGGTGGGGGAATGAGAATGGGGAGGTAGGGAGGGTAGGGGTCGGGCGGGGAGGGGGTGGATGAGGGGTGTTGGGGAAGGGAGAGGGTGAAGGGGAAAGCGTGGAGATAGTGGTGGTGTTTGCTGGTACGTGTAGTTCTGCCGCGTAATTGTTAAAACACAGTGTAAGTTGATTGACGTCATTTGAGCGGGGAAAAACTATTACGTCAATGTCTTTCATCTTGAAATCACCCCCTTTCCCCCCTAAAATGACGGCATGAACTTTACTGTGTTTTACCATTAGTAGGCATTACACAGCAGTGTTGTTTTTTTCCACAACAGATACAAAGAAAAACAAAAATCAGCATAAAAAAAGGACTTCAAGACTCCAAAACTTCAAAGCACGTTCAAAGGATACAGACAAGCTATATTTCATTTCAAACTTTTCGGCTAAATTCACAAGAGACAACGCTGCTTATCTACATCAGTTCACACACCAGAGACACAGGTGGCTTAAAAACGTTGTACACACACAGCTTAGCACTAAGCCCGGCAAAAAATATCCGTGCTCTCTGGTGCGTAGCACACAGTCCAACTCAGCTTTGAGTTGGATTTTCCGGGCTGAGTGGCCACCTGGACATGTGGGTATAAGCACAACACAAACATGGTTTTAATTTATCATAATTACTGACCAGTTTAGCCCGCCATTGCGACACTGTCAATATGTACTTGTTCCCCCCTGAGCATTATCATAAGCGGTGCTTGTTTCTGCTCACTGATTGTTTACTTGTACGACTTGTATTGCACTAAACCTGTTTAAACCAAAACAAACGATCGAAATCCCTCTATGTATCTTCCAAACATTACTTGTCTTATAGACAGGGGACCGTTTTCTCCCAACAGTTTACGATTTCTGAAGTTTGATGGACAGGTTATGTCAAACATACCCGTATACCAGTGCTCTGTTAGGAAAAGAAAGAAAGAAGAAAAAAAAGAAAAAAAAAAGAAACCGAGACATTTCACTGGCCACTTTGTTGGTTTGGTTACATGTAACAGCTGGATTAAGGATGCTTAAGGAACAATACAAAACATACATTTCCGCATATTTGCATCTTACTTCACATCATGAGTGTATTCTTCAAACTAAGTCGTTGACTAAGCCGGTAGTAATGGGGTCAAAACAGAAGGCGTCATACCGGTTGCGTGGCTGGACAGGCAAGCACCCGATGGCCTGCTCCACCAAAGACCAGAAACACTGGTTTGTTCAAGAAAGGCCAGCTCCATAGACGTTTTACTGCAACTTGTTCATTGAATTATAATTATGAACCACGAAAGAGTACAAAACAGTTGGCATAGAGGTGTGTAAGGACTGACGGACCTAAAACTCTTTAGACATAGTTTTTTTTTTTTTTTTTTTTTTTGCTGTTGAGAGGAAACACAATAATATAAACGAGCCTAGACTGAGACACAAGATAGCAGCTGCCTGTTTTGTCTGCCTGTGTGAATTGAACCTGTTTGTGTAACGTGCACAGTGAAGGATACTCATACCCGTAAGCCTGTCTGCATTGAACAGAGTTCAGGTGGACTGTTTAGTTAGGGTAGCTGTCTCTCCCCTCTGTAACCTGACCATTAGGGACGTCTCCAATCATGTTTGTGCCGGTGACGTTGACCTCCAAGTAACCAACCAACCAGGCCGGTGAGCTGAAATGTACGTGCCCTACCTCTCGTGAAAGACCGGGACCACACCCGAACCATTGTTCAGTCGTCTCTCCCAAGAAGTCTCACAGAAATATGGTGACAATTAACACATGTCGTACCGCGCAACACTATCCCAAGTTTGTTTGGACTCTTTTAGTACGGTTTTGGCCCTGTCTACGAAAATCATGCAAGATGAACGGTTCCTAGACGGCTCTCACTGCGGCCAACACGAGCATAATCACAGTGCAACACTCCCACTGAGCCAAATGTCAATAAACACACATCAGTTAATTCTGATTTTTTTTTAGTAAGGCGTCTGGTGCACAACCGTGACCCTAAACTTACTTGGTAGGAAGTGAGTTAAGTCCCTCTATTGCCTACAAGAGTTAAGTCCCTCTATTGCCTACAAGAGTTAAGTCCCTCTATTGCCTGTAAGAGTTAAGTCCCTCTATTGCCTACAATTAGGGGGATCCAGCTGAACAGACAAAACCATGACAAAATTCACGCTGTTTAATGTCCCTGTTGAAAACACCCTACTGCGATGCTACGATACCCATCTTTCATGTGCAGATGTAGGCAGGAAAACTGCTTTTGTTGGCATTCGGGCTGAACATGACATGATGTTGTGTGTGTTGAAGTTTTTACGCTCTGGTACGGGTATGGTAAATACACAGCAGAAATATACACCATAACCTAATGACCTCGTTATTCATTTATTTGGTGTCATTTAGGACGTTGTGGAAGGTAATAACTGTCGAGGCTGAAAGGAAGCCTAATTCGCGCTTTAGCACATATGCTCTAAACGTCAACCAGACTACATCAACATACACACAAAGACCAAGAAGGTTGAACGAATTTTATATGAATGACTCGGTAGTTTCTTGGACGTTGCTGTGAAGCCTACAGCTTCAGTTTAAAATATGGTGCTATCCTAGCGAAAACCTAACAGCAAAAAAACAGGCTCTGACTCAGTCTGGCTGCCTGCCTGTCTGTCTGTCTGTCTGCCCTATCTCTCTCCCTCTCTGTCCAGTGTGTACTGATTGTAGAGAATCCGAGCAGCACGTGCTATTTGAAGGTCCCGTCTACACGTGGCTAATAACTAAATAAGGGACAGGTTTTCATCTGCTTTGGATCGGACACAGTTTGTCAGTATCATGAAAAGCAATATTAGCGAGGCCAAGATAATTAACTTGGCAAAATTCCTGTTTGCTTTCAAACGCCGTGTCTCGCTGTTGCAAGTGTGAAGTAGATGATTTGACTATTCGTACGTACTTGGTGTTAATATGCTGTAAATGTCTTTGTTGTTCGTGTTCACGTATGTGTGTTCCTTTGAGTGTTGCTGTTCTGGTTTGTTCAAGCTCGTGACAGCGGCCCATGGCCGGAATCAATAAAATATGTCAGTCGGTCGAGTCTCTCTCTCTCTCTCTCTCTCTCTCTCTCTGTGGGGCAGTTTACAATTTCACAGTACAACCAGCATTTACGCACGTGCCATCCTTAATCAAATTCCTATACCTCCTTGAAAACCCTCGGTTATATTGCTGAACCTACTACCAACCACATACATTGCACATTTTTCTGGGTCTTCCAGTAAAAACGCATTAATCCCCCCCCCCCTCACCACGACCACCAGCACCTTTACAAAATGGTACCCCCTCACTCCCCTCCCTCTCCGTCGATCAGTCCCCCTCACAACCAGCTCATTCTGTTGACTAGCGACACAAACATCCAGACAGTTGTCCAAACCGGACTCAAACTTACCAGCAACACACGGAAGGCATCCCAAGACGAGAGAAATTGAATTCCGAAACGGTGATTAAAGTCCTTTCTTGTGGACTTAATTCCACCACACACACACACCACTTTATCGCTATGAGCTCGCTCGCCGAAGGGGCTTTAAACTGACGCCGACACTTGTTGAAGAAGTGATAACACGAAGAGTAATCATGTGGACTGTGACAGTTTATGGAAACCATTTAGCTCTCCTGTATCACTTGTAGTGGTCGGTCGCGTAGCACTTGATATCATGGATCGTATATTCAGCATGATATATCCTACACAACACTCGAATGCACACAGCCTTTGAATATTACGAGAGGCTGCAGATGTCAGAATTAAACACGCAGATTCAAATATTACTGATATAAAATGTCGCATTTTATTTTCTTTACTCAAAATTATGCTCACTGATTTGTGAGAAAGTGATGCGTAGAGCAGTTGAAAGTGCTTGATGTTAAGAAGGATATCATTCAAAGCATGAGCTCATGTCAGTACTGGCATTCAAACGTGCACTCGCAAATACTTCGGAGATTATTCTGTGCAATCCCTTTTTACGTGATCCAAGCAAAAAAAATTAGCCCGTCCTATGATGTTGTTTCCATTACTATGGAAACAACATAATAAAATGTCACCCTCAGGAGTGCAGAAAATAACTAAAGAATCGGCCGTGACGTATGAGTTCCAAATGCTTGAAATGACGCACTTTCTGCGCGTCTTTGACTGATGACGTAACTGGAGAGTGGGTTATGAAAAGTCATAACTCACACTTTCGCTCTCTGTTTCCTTACTGTTTCGGACGTAATGCACTCGTAGTTAACTCACTGACAATTTGCACTGGCGAGTGGTGTAAAAGTGGTTGTAACTGACAGAAATAACGACTCCCTCAAGAGCTAGTGTTACACCTTGCACAGCAGCGCGTCCTACGGGTAGAGGAAAGTAAGTTGTATAAAGTGTGCAGTTGGCAACAGATGAAACACGGGTTTCTTGCCACAGTCTTTGTATTAGTTCAGGCCAGTACAGATCTACGGACAAACCCGCCCGCTATCTAGTTAACGACAGACTCAAGTGATAGGAATTGAAAACTATCGCATTTCCTCAATAGCCCACTGCACAGACGATTGTAAGGCACGCCGCCGGTTTCCTAAGAGGTTTGAAATGACGGTAGCGAAGTGAAAACAGTAAAGAGCACGCTTCTACAACAGTGCTGCATGCCAAGCCACACTCCTAATTATTCTTGAACAAATACACTCCCTTATTGTACGTGTACCCATCCTACCGGGTGCTTGGTATGAAATTTAATGTAATACAACGTCCGAAGCACTTGGAGTGAGAGATCGGTTTTTAAAAAGACGCACCAGGAAGCAAACAATATGTTTAAAGAAAATAAAAGACAGTTTGCATTAGCTGTTTGGTTACAATGGAGGATTCTTCTGGTTGTCTGTCACTAACGTTAAACTGAAAACTGACGGCTCCACGTGGGTGTGGTGTCAGTAAGTGTGAGTGCTGGGGTCTTGGGTGGGGCCGTCTCTCTCCCTCTCTCCCCTTGTCCTTGAATGGCACATTTATTTAAAAAAAATCTTGCCTAGCCTGGTCCTTGACATTTGAACAACTCACGTTTATTGGAAGATTGCCAGCGAAGTTTAAACCGGCTCACTGGTTTTTCAGCCTTCCTTGAAAGGCAGTCCGTTTGAAACCTTTACACGCACTAAGGTATCGCTAGAATAGACAACTCCCAGACACAATGACACAGCCTTGTCGCAGACTGATTCGGGTAGACATTTGGCTACTGGTCTAGATACAGAAAAAAGTCCCGTTCGAGGATCCACTCAGGTGTTATCCGGGTCCGTGGACCAAACCATCATTTCCCATCACTCAAGACACTATGATAGAACCTTGTCACAGCCTCGCATAGACAAAGATGTATGTATTGTATTGTGGTGCAGACATTTCGCTACTGCTTGTCTTGATACGGGTGGGTGTCTGGGAGTTGAACGTCCTTTTCCACCACGTATGGGTGAAATCAAAGACGGGGCAACGAGAAAAAGGCCAGCACATGTATTAGGCCCAAGCCAGGATTCGAACTCACGACCCGAGCGGGTATAGATACGGTGAAACGTGGGTCCCGTTCCAGAATCAAACCCAGGTATTTGTTGGGTCAAACCATCAGTTTCCATCAACCAAGACGCAATGACAGAACCTTGTCGCAGCTTCGTGAAGACAGAGAGATGCAATAAATAGTTGTGCAAATATTTCATTAGAGGTCTAGATACGGAGAAATGTCCCACGGCCCGTTCCAGGATCCAAAGGCCGAACCATCATTTGTTTATCTTGGCCGCCGTCCATTCCGGCTTTTCTCACTTTGTATGGAAGTCAAGCCAGCAGGATGTGACTTAATCTGAAAGGCATTGAGCCAAGATCCGCCCAGCTTAGTGTGTTCAATGTTAATCTCATTTGTTACGGCCGTGTAACAAACGTATCTGGGCGACTCCCTTAGGATGGGGACATATGGCGGTCCAACTGGCGGGAGCCAAAGCGGCCATTACCAGCGAGTCATTGACGCAGGGGCGTCCACAGCGGTTGGTCGGGCGTTTAAAGTCTCAATACGTATGACAAGCATACGACAACGCTACAGAAAACTGTTCATGAAATGCACTTTTTGTCAGTACATCAGAATCAGACACGTGGGTCACAGTACAGCATCTGAGACCATTGTGCTGACTGTGGCCGGCGGGAGTATGAGTTGTTCCGGAAATGTAAGACATAAGACATAAGACATTTATTAAATTTCCAAAAGAGGAACATTGCTTTGTGGTCTCTCATAAAAACATAAAGCATGCCAAACACTCATTTCACCTATTTACATGTTCGTACACTCGTACCTAAAAAATCTATCACAATGTTGCAGTACTATGAATAAATTACAACAATATGTACCGCGTACTGAGCAGACGACGTGATTCCGTTGCGGACTGAGGACCAGCTAAAATGGCTGATTGGTAGCTACTTTTAGAAGCTTTGTCTAGTCCCACTCTGTTCACGAATGGACCGTAGGTTCAAAGAAAGTCGTAGTTCTCTACCATTAGAAGCCACAAAGTCCCGATAACGGTGGCAATGGGCAAATAAAACATCCTTCTGTCTGGTAAACAGCCTTACAGTTTCGAAAGCGGCAGTTTTACATCTCAGCGGGGTTACGAACATAGAGACTTTAAAGTCCTTTTCTGTTACATACGCATTTTGGACCCATCTTCTATCCACGCTTATTGTCGAAGAGCAGTCGACTGATTCTACATTTTCCTGCCTTTATCTTGAACAGATGTTTTTAAATTACCAGAATTCACGTTTCAGTTGCGTCAGCAGTTACGTATTTCTAGGACAAAGCAGATGAAAGTCAGACGAGACGGTCGCCGAAATTGACTCCGCAAAGTGGAGAAATGCTTTCTCCAGCATTACAGACGCTGTCACTGTCCAGGTGTCTAAGTGGTGTGATGATAGATACCACGAAAACAGCTCAAGCGATCTGTGAGTATTGAAATGGTAGCATTAGCCCCTTTCAGTTTCACCAGCGGAAGAAATACAAAGAAAAAGAACTTACTGACTAGATGAAGTTGTGTCGTGTGGGTCACTGGCTGACTGGCGAAGCACACACCGTTCTTGTCCTCGTACCGCTGATGGGGCATGACGTCATTTTCCACCCATCCCACCCGACGCGGACGTGCCAGTCTGAGAACCGTTACGGCCACCACTGTGACCCTTTCAATCAACCCAACGTTTGCACCAAACAATCAAGCGTTTGCACTAAAAATATGACAGGAACATGCAACTGCAAACAGGGCGCTATTCAGTTCCCAGCTCGGTATGCGCATTTCAAAGAATAGTCGACTTTAGAAGCACCAGAAAATCAATTTCGTTTCTTTTCGTTGCGGTTTGTTCAAAGTCTGTGCCCGTGTAAATGGACTGATTGTTATGGCCTGCTAAAGAAGGATATAACAGTGGTTACAATAATACTGTTCGCTTTATTATGATTATTTCGTTCCGCTAGCAAAACTTACACGAAGGAGACAGTGGATAAGAGAATTGCAATACTGGCAAACCGCAAGTATTATCCTTTTTTGAATCAGGGGGCGCAATGACCACAAAAAGAACTCAATAAACTTTTGAAAAACCAAGTTTTGTTTGGAAGCTGCATTGCACAAGAGCCTGGAATACAAGCAAGGTCAACGCAGAAATGTCTCAAAGGAAAGAAATGAAGTTTATCCAGCAAATTTGCGAAAATCGGACTAATTTCGGGAAAAAGGCGATTTTTGATGAAAATGTAAATTTCAACTTCAAAATTGACTCAAAGCTGCAAAACTAAGCACTAAAAATAACCGGCCTGCAGGAAAAAAGGCTGAGGTTTTCGGGACGGACACAAAACAGTAGTTTATCAAGCAAAAGTATGCGTGGTGATTTCCCGGGGTTCCCAGCCTTTCCTACAACTAAATACTATCATTATTTCGTTCCCATGTAAAACTCCAACGTTGTGAAGCGAAACGAGAACGAAATCGAATTCGTTTTGCTTCTAAAGCTCACTAAACATTACGCAGAACCTGTTAGAACCTGTTGAGGTATACGTGCAACATGAATACGCCACACAGAGTCCTAAAATACCCACGTGGGAAAAGAACACTAGTGCGCCACCAAACGCTGACTTTATTTGGCGACTTTGAGGTCCCATTCAGTGTTAGCGCTCGCCCAAATTACCCGCTTCAAAAGAACCTCGTCCAGGATTCGTTTCCTTTTTTTGTCGGAATCATGAATGACGACGCTCGGTCGAAAAACTATCGCGAGCTACGATAGCGTTGTATGTGTACATTTCCCAAGCTGCGAAGCATCTGCGGTTGCGATTGCCAAACGATTTTCGCATACAACTTTCAACGGAACCTTTGAATAAAAGAGAAAACATTGTGGACCTACTGGCTTAATACGTTTTTAGGACAGTCAGGGTTCCCTGTTTTCATGTATCGCTCGGCGTAAGCAGGTGCGGCAAACCAGAATCAATATTTTCACTTCCAAACGTCACAGTACATGCAGAGATACGAAGTTTTCCGCCGACAAGAAGCGGTACAACTCGATCAGCGAAAGTTGGCAATGCAGTTTCTGCAGAACCCAAAAGTTTGTTGTGATGCGGCTCTTATCTGGAGAACAAAACAAAATGGCGCTGTATCGACAATGAGTTTTAAACTCATTGTCGATACAGCGCCATTTTGTTTTGTTCTCCAGACAAGAGCCGCATCACAACACTGACATCATGCATTTACCATTTATCAGGACAAATCTCCCTTGAGCTATCGCGCGAGCAATCTTCGGAACATTGACTCCTTCCAATCACATCAAGCATTTATCCGGATGATACACCTTGAGCTATCGTGCGAGCACTCTATGAAGCACGGCATTCGCGATAGTGAATGATGGGTCTCGTACACCTTGAGCTATCGTGCGAGCAATCCGCCCCTCGCGATAGTGGACGAAAAGTCCCGTACGTCGTGGCAGAAGATCCCGACCCAAGGTGCGACTTTTCAAAGCGAGCATTCCGGCCACAAAATGGAGACCCTAGACTAGTGGCTTCTATTCAAGCCAAATGTCTGACGTCTTCAGCCTCAGCTGTCTGTGAGAGCGATGTACTTGTAACGACGGGTTTCTATACACAAGACTGAAAGCATGCGTTTAGTCGTCTGACAACTCTCGGCTGAAAGAAAGAAGTAACTAGCTGAGAGAAAAACACGTGTGGGACTCGGGTGGTGCGACTTTGGAAGCGACTGAATAGCGCTGAAAAAATGATCTCACTGTCGTGCAGAAATGAAAGGATAACATAAATGAATCGGTTTGCCCGTGAAAAGAAATTTCATTGAAGGGTTAGTGTTAGGTGTGGCTCTCTCTCTCTCTCTCTTTGTGTGTGTGTGTGTGTGTGTGTGTGTGTGTGTGTGTGTGTGTGTGTGTGTGTGTGTGTGTGTGTGTGTGTGTGTGTGACAGTGTCCCAAAATGGCGGAAAATGGGACCAGGAACGATCCCGTTCTTAAATGCATTCAGCTCAAATGTGCTGTATTTCTTTACGAAAGTTTCATTTAGAAGACGGTATGTTTGATGGTATGGTATGGTATGCTAGGCTTCTCCTCGGCGCACATACCCATCTCTTCTGCAATGCTCATGGCGCCGCAGGGCTGGAGGACTAAGCAG
Source organism: Batillaria attramentaria (assembly GCA_018292915.2). Classification (NCBI taxonomy): domain Eukaryota; kingdom Metazoa; phylum Mollusca; class Gastropoda; family Batillariidae; genus Batillaria; species Batillaria attramentaria. The sequence continues at coordinate 1,792,929 of JACVVK020000071.1, forward strand.
TGAAAGCCTGCTGCCGCTAAGCGCTACTTCACGCGCAAACCTTCACCCCGCTTCTGGTGCGCGCGACAGTATTTCTGTTTACCACGCCACCGGCCACAGCCTACTCTTCTTTAAAAGATAGACGTGGGATTTTTAGCGTGCACACTTGATATTTGTGCGTGTGTGTGTGCACGATGGTGGGACAGGCACCGTAAACAAGTCTGCATGTGATTTTGACTCGATTTGGAAAGGAAAAAAAAAAACAATCCAACTTCCTCCCCACCAGGGATTCGAACCGGGCGGCTCAGGATCCGAATTTGGACACCTTAACCACTAGACCAAATTCCCTTGATGGAATCATGCCTAATAATAAATACATGTCTGAATTGACCAACAGCTATAAATTACAACGTCGTAATTAGACAGACTGAAAACAGGAGTTCCGTCCCTTGATACGAGAGGGCACTCAGGACTACCTTGCTACCTACAATACCAAAAAAAAGTCATTTTAGAAACAACAGCAAAACAAGCAAACACCAAACCAAGAAAATAACCAAGAAAACGAGAACGAATGTGCAAATGTTCAAGAATACTTGTAGAACTCAACTAAAACGCCAAACTAAGTTAACACATTTCGTACCGCGCCCGAGTATCGCACAATGTTTACCCCTTTTTCTTTCTGGCCCTTTATGCGAAAATCATGCAAGATGAATGTTTCCTTGATGGCTCTTACTGCAGCAAACACGAGCATAGTCAAAGTGCAACGCTCCCACTGAGCCAATTTTAAACCCATGCAAACTGAATTAATTGAATTAGTAATGAATTTTTTTTTTTGGGGGGGGGGGGAGGGGGGCACTGGTGCAGAACCCCAAACTCACTTGGTAGGAACGGGGTTAAAGAAACTGAAAATCGTGTATTTCAAGCAGTCTCGTCTTTATCGTTAAGTAAACTTTAGCGGGGAAAAGGAATACCGTTTTAAAATCTCAATCCCGATTCAAATACATTCACTTACCAATCAAACAGCCTCCATGACGCGTCAACGGACGAATTCATCAACAAACTGCTCAAAATAAACAGACAGGGAAACTTTGTACGTGCACATAATCACAGGCACAAATGTATCGCACGTTTCACCATTCTACACACCCACGACACCTTACTGCCAACAGCCGACTCTACACTGTATGTAAAACGCCGAAGCAGACATCAAATTTCAAACAAATGTTTGAACAGGCTTATTGTGGCGACGCGATAAACTATGAATAATGTGACACTTAGATTGAAGAAGGATCTTTTGCACGCCCTGACCTAAATCTTATCCAAACGGGGACGTCTGATTGAATTGATCGGCGTGGCTGTGTTGTCTGTCTGCCCTAGAAACTCAACAACCCCTCCTCTCCCCGCCCTCCCACCCCCTCCCGCGCCCCCCTCCCCCCACCCATCTTCTCCCAGCAAAGTCGGAAAACTGGTTAAACAACCACATCTTTCACGAACTGCGCAATATGACTGTGACACTATGTAGCATTTTAAAAATATTTTGACAAAAACCTAACGGGCTCCGGGCCATGGGGCAAAGGGTTCGAATCCCTCGGTAGGCAGGAACTGAGCTGGGGATTATCCCTCACTAAATCGAGTAAGAATTCACGTGCAGACTTGTTCGCGTTGTCTGTCTTGCCACGTGTACACACTCATACATTTAAAAATATTAAGCGTGATAAAGACCAAATTAAATCCAACCAAGAAAGGTCGCGGATTGGAAGACAAGTACACACCACGCAGACAGAAAAAAAAAGAAAAACGTCTGTCCTCAAGTACCGCTCCGCCTCCCTCGCCTTTGATCTCGGTGCCACCCACAACCCCTCCCTCCCCCCCCTCCCCCCATCCCTCCCCATCAACTCGACTTACGTATGGAAAATAACATCATGATTCAACATGTTTCTCTTGCAGCTAAATATAACTTAAATATAGCATAATTCTATCTAGAAGTCAGTGAGGACACTTCATGCGCACCTTTTTCTCTGGAGTCGATCCTGAGAACAAAACTCTTTCTGGACAAACACGGCTCTGTGGAAGAGTTTGCCATGTGTACATATGTATTACACGTGCTTTATGGTAGAGTTTGCACAAGCATGTATGATGTATGTGTCTCTACATGTCATGTGCTATTTACTTGCCCTTGTCCAATGTTTTTGTTCTTTACGTCAGTGTGCTGCTCGTGAAACTGACCGTGCGAATCAGTGACATGTATGCTTACAAAACTCTGGCTATTTCAATATAATCATTTACTTCATTTCTATTAACAGGGTTGGGTCAGAGTTGTCGTTTTTGGGGTGGAGTTGTCTGTTCATGTTTTCAAAAGGTCCCGTATAAATGAAACTGGTTTCAATGGTTCTCGAGAGAGACACACGTCAAATCTGATTCAAACTGAACATTTCATTGTCAGGTTTCAAAAAGCGAAAAGGCTTACACCCTTTCACAGGAGCGGAAAGAAATAACAGGTGTCATAAACTTCCCTTTGTACACCCCATGTAATGATGGAGAAAGGTTCTGAAACTTCCCTTTGTACACCCCATGTAATGATGGAGAAAGGTTCTGAAACTTCCCTTTGTACACCCCATGTAATGATGGAGAAAGGTTCTGAAACTTCCCTTTGTACACCCCATGTAATGATGGAGAAAGGTTCTGAAACTTCCCTTTGTACACCCCATGTAATGATGGAGAAAGGTTCCCTTTGTACACCCCATGTAATGATGGAGAAAGGTTCTGAAACTTCCCTTTGTACACCCCATGTAATGATGGAGAAAGGTTCTGAAACTTCCCTTTGTACACCCCATGTAATGATGGAGAAAGGTTCTGAAACTTCCCTTTGTACACCCCATGTAATGATGGAGAAAGGTTCTGAAACTTCCCTTTGTACACCCCATGTAATGATGGAGAAAGGTTCCCTTTGTACACCCCATGTAATGATGGAGAAAGGTTCTGAAACTTCCCTTTGTACACCCCATGTAATGATGGAGAAAGGTTCTGAAACTTCCCTTTGTACACCCCATGTAATGATGGAGAAAGGTTCTGAAACTTCCCTTTGTACACCCCATGTAATGATGGAGAAAGGTTCCCTTTGTACACCCCATGTAATGATGGAGAAAGGTTCTGAAACTTCCCTTTGTACACCCCATGTAATGATGGAGAAAGGTTCTGAAACTTCCCTTTGTACACCCCATGTAATGATGGAGAAAGGTTCTGAAACTTCCCTTTGTACACCCCATGTAATGATGGAGAAAGGTTCTGAAACTTCCCTTTGTACACCCCATGTAATGATGGAGAAAGGTTCCCTTTGTACACCCCATGTAATGATGGAGAAAGGTTCTGAAACTTCCCTTTGTACACCCCATGTAATGATGGAGAAAGGTTCTGAAACTTCCCTTTGTACACCCCATGTAATGATGGAGAAAGGTTCTGAAACTTCCCTTTGTACACCCCATGTAATGATGGAGAAAGGTTCCCTTTGTACACCCCATGTAATGATGGAGAAAGGTTCTGAAACTTCCCTTTGTACACCCCATGTAATGATGGAGAAAGGTTCTGAAACTTCCCTTTGTACACCCCATGTAATGATGGAGAAAGGTTCTGAAACTTCCCTTTGTACACCCCATGTAATGATGGAGAAAGGTTCTGAAACTTCCCTTTGTACACCCCATGTAATGATGGAGAAAGGTTCCCTTTGTACACCCCATGTAATGATGGAGAAAGGTTCTGAAACTTCCCTTTGTACACCCCATGTAATGATGGAGAAAGGTTCTGAAACTTCCCTTTGTACACCCCATGTAATGATGGAGAAAGGTTCTGAAACTTCCCTTTGTACACCCCATGTAATGATGGAGAAAGGTTCCCTTTGTACACCCCATGTAATGATGGAGAAAGGTTCTGAAACTGGAATATAATTATTCCGGAAACAGGTTTTCGCTTTTGCCTGTTTTTGTCATGTGCCACCCGAAAGGCTGACTGTGTGAAAGCTAGATATACATGTAGGTCCGGATTTCAGGTGTTACATCTGACGCAGTTGTAACTCCTAAACCCTTGGAGTCCGAGAATTGTCACTTTTGGTTCAGAATCTCGTTCATATAGAAACAAAAACAACAAAAAACAGCCCAAAAACAAAAACAGCAACAACAAAGAATAAAAAAAGAGAGAGAGAAAAACAATTACACAAACTAAAGACATTAGTTCAAGGGGTTTTTTTTTGTGGGGTGGGATTTCGAAGAGATGCAATGCGTCCATTTATGAGTACCAGTACCATGTACCAGTACCACGTACCAGTACCACGTGCCATGTACCAGTACCAGTACTAAGTACCAGAGCAGTTCATGAATTTTGACAAAAGAGGATGCCCACAAGCACATCACTTGCTAAATGATATATTTTGATGATGGCGATGAGGGCAGAGACTTTGGTATTCACTACCGCACAGGAAATAAGTCCGCTATGTAAATATTTTGCTGGCAAACGCGCCATTAAGAAAAAAAATTGGAGAGAGAGAGAGAGAGAGAGAGAGAGAGACAGAGACAGACAGACAGACAGTGTTCCACCTGCCTGGAGTTCTCTGTCCCCATGAGCAAACCGTCTTCTTCCAGCACAGCTTTGACTCTGCCTACATCTCACCCTATTCATTTGCCAAAGTGGACCCCCCCCCACCCCCATCTTTCCTCCCCCCCCCCCCCCCGGATATGCGTCAAGCATCAATTAAGAGCCAGGGTGATTAGAAGTCGGGTGGCTGGATTGATGAGTAGACGGGTAGATGCACCCGGAACCCACCGCGACGTTGGAAGCTCGACACCTGGGACACCTGGGTTAACTCGGGAACCAAGCCAATGATACGTCTTGACCTCTTAGCCACGTGACTGGGGTTACACCTGGGTTGGTGTACACGATGGGGCTTTCAACATATTAAACGCGTTTACCTGAAAAGGCGCCGATTCTAAGATTCAATAACATTAAAATAGAAACAATAAAATGGAAAATCGTCTTTGGACTCACTCCTCGAAATAAAATAAAAATGAAAAAAAATTAAGATTCTATGTCAATAAAAAACAACATGAAACTGGCTTGGCACATGCAGTAACTTAACAAAATCACAAAAAGGTTACAACGGTATGCAGAAGACACGGGTTGTTTTTGTTTTTGTTTTGTTTTTTGGAAAAGTTGCGCGTGTTAATGCGCCCGCATGCTCCAGAAAGATTGAATTATCTTAATAAATTCATTGACACGTTGAAATTCTGAATGCAATACACTCAAGTCTGATGAGAGTACGAACAAGAACTTCAGCGGATTGAAGCTGTCCTAGCCAGTCGTGCAGGCACGGCTGTGGCAGACGCTGTGATTTTCGGCTTCTGTCTGCTCAATAATAATAATAATAACTGTGTCTTGTGTTGGCACTTTACCCAATTTCTTGAACTGGCTCAAAGCACAACGAGCTGAACCCAACACGCACGCTCACGTGAATCACGCGTATTCATTCACACACTGGACATGAACACATTACTATCACGTGGTGCGAAGGGTCAGCTCAGATATTTAAGTATCGGAATTAAGAATTGAATACATATATTTTCAAATTTTGTGGGCTGAACATTTTCAAAGCAAAGGGGGAGGAAGCCGGAGTACCCGGAGAGAACCCCCGACGATCGGCCCGAATCGGAACGGTGTCAAGTACGAGAAGGAAAACTTCTTCGCTCCAACTTATCATTATTATTATCATAATTATCATTATTAATAAGGCTAGGCCCGAGACCGCTGTAGATTGCATAATAGTGGCTTGAAGTGGCTCCTAGTGATAGGAAGATTTCAAGTAAAAGGGCGATTTTTGCCTGGGTTTTTAACCTGCTAGTGCTGAGCCTGGACTTGAATATTCCGAACTACCTCTCTGGCTTTTTTCAGCATAAGACAATTTTATTCAGCAAGACCGGGGTTACTGAAGAGTTAAGTCTTCAATTGGGTCTCTGGTTCGGGAGTTTAACGTCCTTTTTTTCCAACCATGGTAGCTGGACGGGTACAGCTGGACAGAACCACGAGCGCCTGAGAAGACAAGAGCGTGTGCGCGGGGAAGACTGTTGTATAACCTTCAGTTCTCGCAATATGCACCTTACATCTATCCCCCCCCCCCCCAACAAAACCTCTCAGTTTCTTCCGAACAAAGAGCGGAGGGGGTTTCATTTCTGCTGAGCGTCAGATTCAGGGTTTCCCGCGCTCCCTGTGACCCCCCCCCCCTTTCCCCACACACACACTTTCGCCCCCCCCCTCCCCGTTTAAAACTTGTGTCTGGCTTGAAGACCCCTTTGTGCTTTTGTAATTGTTTGTTGGTTAGTTGAAGTTTAACGTCCCCGCCACAACAGTGACTGGAACGGGCACTTCCATTTGTTCGAACATGGACGGTAGGTTACGCATGTTTCTCAGTCTCCAGATTTGCTTTTACACAAATAATTATGTTTAAACAATGTGTGCTTCTCTCTATACATATTTTACGAAGGATTCCGTATAGTGTTTCGATGCGTGAAGCCGAAATTGCGTAACTGGAGACTGAGGAGCACGCATAATTGACCGTCCGTTTTCGAACAAATATTTTGGAACTGCCCGAACAGTTTTTAAACCAGCTTTCACAAAGGACACGAACACACAAACATACATTCTTCCAAGACTATTGTTATGACTAATCCTTGACATCCGTGCAGACAGAGGTTACCTCCCTGTTTTATGGAGCTCTTTTATCGTTTCCTGTTCCTCCGTCTCGATTTCAAGGATTGAAGTTATATCCCGGCTTCAGCATAAATTTCCACTTAAAATTACTGAACAACTCCCGCGAGAGAGAGAGAGAGAGAGAGAGAGAGAGAGAGAGAAGGTGGATGGGTATTTGGGGGCTTAAAAAACAACAACAACAACAACAACAAAAAAACAAAACAAAACAAAAAAAACGACTGGACTAGCTATAGTGAATGGAAGGAAAGGCGCTGATTCGTTGTGTGGTAAAAGCACTTCATGTGGTACAAGTGTTGTAGATTATGCATTACTCTCACACAACCTCTTTCCATTAGTACAGGATTTTGAGATTTTAGATTTCAGTGAAATATATTCTGATGTACATTGTCCTGTGACCTTGCACTTACGGCGGTCACACTGTCATGTGTTGAGTGATGTTGCTAGTTGTGATGGTGAAGAAAGTAAGCCAATATGTGCTTTACGACCGAAATGGGATGGTAATTCTTGTACAGCTTTTGGTGAACAGTTAGAACAGCATGCAATTGACAGTGCTAATGATAAGTTATTACAACTACTGAGTGATGCTAACAGTGTGTCAGAAGATCAGATTAACCAGGTAACTGAGGAAGTATGTGATATAATGAGGAAAAGTGCAAAAAATCTTGGATTAATTAAAGAAAGTTTCAAAGCAAGCAAAAAAGTGATGAGTAAGCAAGTACACAATCAGCCATGGTTTAACGCATCATGCAGAGAAAAACGAAAACTGTTTCTACGTGCTAAAAACAGGGCCAGGCGCCTGAAGGACACTAATTCGGTGCAGGAAAGGATACATGCGGGCAAAGAGTACAAAAAGACTATTCGAAAGGAATGTAAAAAATATGCAGATTTTATAAAAAAATTAAGATCACTTAAAGGTCAAGACCCTAAGGAGTATTGGAATGTGCTAAATAGGAACTCGTCAAAGATGAAAAATGTTAATCTCCCAACGTGTGACACCTTCTTTGAACATTTTAAAAATCTGCATACAGTGGAGAGCGTTGATGATGTTGATAGTGAAGATGTTCCCACTGCTGTCGACACATACTGTAACAATGATGTGCTAGATGCCCCATTCACAAGGGATGAAGTTATGAAGTGTATACATAAGTTAAAAAATAATAAGGCATGTGGGCAAGACCAAATACTAAATGAATTCTTAAAAGCTGGCGCAGAGAAACTGGTTGATTTATATGTAAACCTGTTCAATGTTATACTACTTTCAGGAAAGGTACCAGTACAGTGGTGTGTTGGCTACATAAAACCGCTATATAAGGAGAAAGGCTCCAGAGTAGATCCTAGCAATTATCGTGGAATTACTATTTTAAGCTGTTTTGGGAAATTATTTACAAGTGTCCTTAACGCCAGGCTAACAGAAATTTTGGACGAAAACAATGTAATAGGTGAAGAGCAAACCGGTTTTCGGGGTGGATATTCAACGGTAGAACATATTTTTACATTACACTGTATTATTAATTTCTTTTTGTCTAGAAAAAAACAGCTTTTTTGTGCTTTCATTGATTATCAAAAAGCGTTCGATAAAATTGAGCGGGCATTTTTATGGGAAAAACTTGTGAACAGTAATGTTACAGGAAAAATCTTGTCAGTGGTTCGAAATATGTATGAAAAAGCAAAATCATGTGTTTTGGTTGGAAATGAATGTTCTGAACCATTTTCTACACACTGCGGCGTGAGGCAAGGCGAAAATCTTTCGCCGCTCCTCTTCGCCTTGTTTCTCAATGATCTTAAGCCATATTTGTCTGAAACTGTTGATGGCCTTTCATCTTTGAGTAGAGAGGCATCAAGTCTAGACTTTGACTCCAAAGAAATTAATACAATCTTTCAAATGTTCATACTACTTTATGCCGATGATACTGTTATTTGTGCCGAATCTGCCCCCAAATTGCAAAAAGCCTTGGACAGACTCCACGATTACTGTAATGCTTGGAAGCTTAGTATTAATATTATAAAAACTAAGATAGTTATTTTTTCAAGAGGCAAGATTCGCAAGAAGCCCAGTTTTGTGTATAATGGTCAAGTTATTGAAGTTGTGTATGACTTTCAGTACTTAGGCTTAAAGCTGAATTATAATAATAAATTTAATGTTGCTCAGAAAAATCTATATGGCAGGGCATCAAGAGCAATGTTTTCCTTGTTGCGTAGATGTAGAAAACTGATGTTGCCTGTAGATCTTCAGATAGACTTGTTTGACAAAACTGTATTGCCTGTTCTGACATATGGCTGTGAGATATGGGGTTACAAGGTAACTGATATGGTGTTACGTTTGCAGCTTAGATTTTATAAGCTACTCTTGAAACTAAATAAGTCTACACCTACGAATTTGGTACTTGGCGAAGTCGGTAGATACCCTGTTGATGTGCACATTAAGTGTAGAATGTTGTGTTTTTGGTTCAAGTTGGTCAATGTTGGTAACAGAAACAAACTTGCTAGTATCATGTATCGCTTTATGCTTAGAATGTTTGAGCAGAACAAAATTCAGTCTGATTATATTCAGACAGTGAAAAATACACTTGCCGAGCTTGGTCTTAACGGGATTTGGTTGAAGCAGTTTGAACTACCCTTTAGTATAACTTGGTTTAAAGAAAAGGTTAAAAGATGTCTTCGTGACCAGTTCATACAAAATTGGTACGCTGAGATCAATGAAAAAGACTTATATACAAACTATAGGATGTTTAAGTGTATGTTTGGAAGTGAAGAGTACTTAAAGATTTTGCCATATAACCAACTTGTTTCACTAGCACGCTTTAGAACCCTTAACAATAATCTCCCAGTACAGACAGAAAAATTTCATGATGTACCTAGAGCAGAACGTCTTTGTACTAAATGCAATGCTGGTGACATAGGGGATGAATTTCACTATCTGTTCGAATGTAGTTTCTTCCGTGATATAAGGCGTGACCTTTTACCTTGCTATTATTGGAGACAGCCCAATGTGTTGAAATACCAAAACTTGTTTGCCACTAGGAACAAAAAGCTTCTGTTTAAGTTAGTTAAATTTGTCAGGGTCATCGGGGAGGGTTTGAAGTAACTTCTGCGCTTTGCACCCCCTTTGGTAATTTCTGTGCTTTTGGTTGTTGTTGTTGTTGGTGGTGGTGGTGGTGTTGTTGTTGTTGTGTGTGTGTGTGTGGGGGGGGGGGCTTTCCTTAGTATTTGGGTGTTGAAATATTGTGTGCAAGGGATGCTGTACTCGGTAATTTTTGTGTAATTGTATTGGTACATACACTTGTTTTTTTTTTTTTTTCTTTTCTTTCTTTTTTTCGTTTGTTTGTTTGGTTTTTTTTTTTTTTTTTTTTGTAATGAGTGCAGTGTAAACATGTATGTGACATTTGTGACACAGGTGGCTGTGATGTATGTATGTATATCTTTTTTTCCAATGCCCCTAGAGGGTGGGAAAAATAAAAAATAAAACTTGAACAAAAACAAACAAACCCCAAAACCAACAGCACCTCAGACAACACCCCCCCTCTAAAACACACACACACACACACACACACACACACACACACACACACACACACACACACACAAAACAAACAAACAAACAAACAAACAAACAAACAAACAAACAAACACACACAAACCAAAACCAACAACTACCACAACCACAATAACATCAACAAAACAAAACAACCCCTCAAAAGCTGCTATTGTTAACAACCTTTTACAAAAATATATATAACCTTTGTTTGAAAACTAGAGCAAAGGTTAATTTGACATGATTCTCTTGAACCCTAACCTTCTGACTTCTTCCCCACCACCATCGAATCTGGATAAAATACTCTCTGACGCACATATACAATAATAATAATAATAATAATAATGAATTGTACTTATATAGCGCAAAATTCTCACAATGACTCAATGCGCGTACTCCCGCACTCATACCAACACACACACACACACACACACACACACACAGAGCCGCTGAAACAGGATGAGGTAGGTGGGCTTAGTCGAAAGCCAGCCGGAACAGATGCGTTTTCAAGTCAGACTTGAAACGATCTATGTCCGACTGGTCTCTCAGGCCGGCAGGTAATGCGTTCCAGAGCGACGGGGCAGCAAAGCTAAACGCGCGCTCGCCAACCGTTTTGAGGTTTCGACGGGGAACGTTCAGTAGTTTTTCAGATGAAGAACGAAGAGTGTGTGCCGTTTGGTGGACTGTAAGGGAATTTGAGAGGTAGGCAGGAAGAGTTCCTTCAAAAAAGCGAAATACAAGCATGCAGATTTTGTACTGAATGCGGAATTTCACTGGCAGCCAGTGAAGATGCCGCAGCAAGGGAGTGATATGGTCAGATTTTTTCTTTTTCAAAATCAGAATATACAATTCAAATATACAACATCTCACAGACTGGCAGACTGGCACTCAGCCCACAGAAGGCTAAAGGCGAACGGAAAAATTACCTCTCCAGAAAAAAAAAAAACTCCTCGTGGAACTTTGAAGAAATTATCTCAAGAAGTTGTTACGTAAGTAACAGACCAAGACAAAACTACAGCAATATTGGACTAACCAAAATTACACTACTGAGCTCTTGCGCGTGCGTGGCGGACAGTCCCGTGCTTTTCCTAAAGGAATGTTTTGTATGTCCGCCAGCTGTCCACCTTGTATCCATAGTATCTGTATTGTCCTGGCCTGCACGTGTCCCACGTGATACGTAAAGTGAAAGAACTCCGAAACACGTTTGAGTTTGCCGGCCGCTACAATTAACCCATCAACATCAGAACTGGAACCAATTAAAGGGGCTGATACTACAATTGTATGCTCACAGATCGTTCTGAGCTGTTTTCATGGTATCTATCATCACACCACTTAGACACCTGGATAGTGACAGTGTCTGTACAGCTGGCACTGAGCCAACAGAAGCGTACTCGATGACGCAGCGACCACACTGAGCGCTTTAGTTGTGTAACAACAGTCGTAGAATTTGAATTTTTGACCGCTCGCGCAAAGCGTAAACAACATTGTATCGCATTACGAGCTGTACTAATCATCAGGATAGAGTATTTCGAGCGTACAGGAGCGATCACGAGCGAAACTGTTCCAAAACATAAACGGGCTTAGCAAAGATGAAATCAGCCCGTTTAAAGGCACACAGAAATGGACGTATATATATACATGAGTGATAAAAAAATAAAATAAAATTGGGGTTTCTATACACAACAGACCCAAAACAAAACAACAGAAATATTGGACTAACCTTGGCAGAATCAGTAACATCTTAACGGAGAATTCGACTGAAGGTATCTAGGTGGTAAACTTGGACCCGGGTATTTCAATCCAGTTAGCTGCTGTCAACGACAAGACTTCCTTATGTGTTACCTCAAACCCCGAGACGAATAAATCCGAAAATCGTATTCCTCTGCACTGGGCCATTTGCATCGAACAACAGACTTGAAGGTCGCTAGCCGCGTGTGTTTTAGCGAAGGGGTGTAATCAACATCGGGGCGAGTGTTTCTGGTGGAATTGCGTTTTCAAAAATAGCAACGCCAGGACAGAGTGCTTCCAAAACTTAGCACTGAGTGTTTCTATTTTGAAATTTTAGTGGCACCGAGTGTTTCCAACGGCCGAACTTTGGTCTGCTGACGTGAACGAAAAGGGCAGTTTATTTACTAACGCTCTCTCTCTCTCTCTCTCTCTCTCTCTCTCTCTCTCACACACACACACACACACACACACACACACACACACACACACACACACACACACACACACATATTACTACAATGCAAAGACGCGCACGCTCATACTAGTATTTGAACCACATGGTTTTTACGCGACAGCAGTCAACGTGGAAACTTTTGAAGTGGAATAGCACTCGACATACTCGCGCCATTTCGACTGCACCCCATGGAAGTGAGTACGGTTCAGGTTTTTATGTTTGGGGCTTAGCTTTTCATGACTGTTTTCATCGCTGAAGACTTTAAAGGTTTATTGTGCAGTTTTATTTGCTCTGGCTGCAAAAAAAATCAGGGTCGAACGGAGGAAAACAAGAAACGCGCTTCATGGAGCAAAAAGCGTGAGAATACTTTGGATTACACGCACAGACAGACAGACAGACAGACAGACAGACACACACACACACAGACACACACACACACACACACACACACACACACACACACACACACACAGAGCGTTAATACACAAACAAATACAAATGACAACAACCCAAACCTTTTGGACAGCACGCGCGCTCACACACACACACACACACACACACACACACACACACACACACACACACACACACACACGCACACACGCACGCACGCACGCACGCACGCACGCACACACACACACACAGAGTTGCTCTAAAAACAAACAATAACGACACCAACCCTAAACAACTGGTCAATACACATACACAACAATTTTCACTATCGGTTGTTGAACAGATCTCCGGTAAATGCAAACACTGCAAAGTATATATAGCCAACTTTTATACCCAACTCAACATCCCACCGTTAACAGCCAAACTTTGATACCCCTCAAACACTTGATCAGAAGTCTACCAGCATACGTGAATACCTCATGCAGTATACTCACTCCAACTGCCAGGTGATAGAGAATAGTTGACGGAGCTCGTCGTTAAGTGACCACAATCTCAGCTGGGGACAATTCTCTGTGTGTAGAGTGGACAGCGGTCAACCAAAACCACTTGTCACCCTCTCTCTCTCTGTCAACACACAAACTCCTGACTACGCACAGCCACAGTCTAGTGGAAACATCTCAATGGACACATCTCGTTACGCTTAAATGACTCCTCTGCTGATTGCCCAGGATCTGCCACGGTCCACTGGCTATCTACAGTTCCTCGGCGCCTGAATTTGCACGGGTGGGTGATTTGAGTTGTTAGTTCTTTCCGCCGTCTTTCTCGAAACGACGTTTCAAGAACTGGTTTCCACAGCTGCGTAGAAGAAGACAGCTGGAGTTGTAACGATTTGCCTGTATCTTCTGTACCCGGGTGAGGCAGAAGTTTCACACACTCTCTTCACACGACATTGCAAGTTGCGTCACACAATTTGCACAGCTTTCGACCGTCGATATCCCAGGCAAACTCAGCCTCTACTCGTCAGCTTTCTCACAACCTTTGCCAAGTTCAAGCCGTTTGCACAGCTTTTAACTCTTGATACAATTCTCAGCGAAGCTGCTGCGCCCTAATCTACTTTCTCACAACCTTCACCGAAGTCCACCCCAGCACAAGTTCACACGTTTTTCCAGTACTGACTACGCCAAGGTGTCACAGGTCCCTCACACACTGTGCCAGTCTCCTCCGTCCATTGTAAGGTTCGGGAGCTTTTTCCGCCATGTCCAGGGGCCGTGGTCACGATGCGAACGCAAATTTCTTTGCGCAAATGGGTTGCGGATCGTAAGTTCGTACGTGGCTACGTGAAAACTATCTCTTCCGCTAGTTGGCCGGTCACGACGCGCACTTACTGGAAACGGTGTCACGTACGGGTTATTTTTAGATAGGTGTGGGACCCCTGGGATTCCCACGGAAAACACCATCACGTGGCCTGCACAAATTCTCCTTCCAGCGTGCGAAGCGTGAAAAAGTAGAGGGGGTGTGTTCAGTACGCGTTCACTACAGAATTTTTGATCGAGTCATGTTTATCTGCCGTAGCGTCAGGTTAAATGCGTGGCATGTATGTGGAGAGTGTGATCAGGAGAGCATGCAGGTCGCATATAGACCGCTTCCTAGCAGTCTCTATTTCAACATTGGACGGACTACAACCAGTAGAAGCATTTACTGCACGTACAAACCGTATGTAGCAGGCTCACTGGCAAGAAAACCAACGGAATGAACCTCAATCAAAGAACAACGAAAAACGAAAGAGGAGAGGATAACAACAACATCAACAAAACTCTCCACATACATGCCACGCATTTAACCTGACTTTCTACGGCAGAGAAACATGACTCGACCATAACTCTGAATTCGGAACCCGCACATCTGAGTTTCGGGTCCACAACACAATGAACTGATGAGACCTGCATTGACAGGCATACGATCAAAACGGTGGTGGCTGATCAGTGAGGACTGACCGAGTGCGTTCAGCACTGAACTAGTCCGAAACACACACAACAAATGTTAACCCACAAATCAACCCACGATGTGTGTACGGCCGGCCATACAGGCCTTTGCATTGCAGGGTGCGTAGTGAACTGAACGCGCCCCCTCGTGATCTACACGGGTACCTCAAGTCGTCCTACAGCAGATCGCACAATTCCTGCAGGTCAACAGTCTCTCCTCCTAAATCTAAACCTTTGAAGCATGTCCACATCGTCGTACAAGTCAAAAGGGTTAGTACGATCGCGAAACACCCTTTCCCGTCGCAATGCTCTTCTCATTTGCAGTTGGTAAATCAAGCGGGCCGCCATTTTTCAAATTTACGCAAAGGCTACATCACCTTTCCGACACCCTCCTAGGTGGTGTACAATACGCAAGGGTTTCCGAGCGGCCGTAACTCTGCGCAAACGTCATGACCACCCAATTTTATCACAAATCGTAAGTTACGGACTCTCGCGTGCGTAAATCGGTGGCGGAAAAGTTACGAACGCGTCGTGACCACGGCCCCTGGTGGTCGCCTTCTTGAAGTAACAACCTGTCAAAAGAGGCCACAAGTTTACAGAGCAATAGTCCACGATCTGTTTGTACGGTGAGTCTGTGTAGGGCGGTCACCTGTTCAAAGAGGCCATCTGCTCTGGTCGCCCTGTCTTGATTGTAGTAAGGTGGAAGAGTGGTGATAGAAATAGACGAGTAACCTAGCCAGGCAGTGACCAGGAAGACCTGTCCGTTGAGCTACAATGAGTAGTAGTAGCAGCAGCAGTAGCAGTAGTGGTTGGGTGGGTGGGTGGGTGTTTGGGAGTTTAACGTCCTTTTCCACCACATACGGGTGATATCAAAGACGGGGCAACGAGAAAAAAGGCCAGCACAAATATTTGGCCCCAGCCGGGATTCGAACTCACGACCCGAGCAATTGGAAGTCCAACGCTCTACCGTTCGGCCACCCCGGCTCCCCAGTAGTGGTTGTAGTAGTAGTAGTAGTAGTCTATCACAATCTTCACGCATGGAAATGTATAGAGCGGCCTCTTCGCTGAGCTTAGGGACTCAGAAAACCAACCATGCACATTGACTCACAACCAACGAGTTCAAAGCTTGAAAGATATGGAATCATGAAGAGAGTATTTTACGCATCATTCTCCAACCGAAAATCATGATGTCAGTATGTTCCACATCATTCTTAAACTCAATGTCCTGAAGTGAGTACTTTCCATATCACACTCGAACTCAAAGTCACTGAGTGAACAAAAGCCACCCAGCCGTCCGGAAGAAGCGTTGATGGGTTAAGTATGTCTCACAGCGGTGGTTTCAAAAAGATGATACCTGTACTTGGGGCAGGGTAAAATGACAGGTGTGACGAAAACGAGGTCCCAGACGGCGCCACTAAACAACTGCTACTATGACGGGCAGGACAGACTATATAGGTCGGCGTCCCACGGAGCTATTGAAAGTAACTAAACCGGGCCCCACCTGTAAGTCACAGGGAGGGGAGGGGAGGGGAGGGTATGAAAAACCACAGAAGTTAGCAACACTTTGCTCAAGTCAGTAGTCGAAGTATTGGATTTAACTCGGCACAGTAGATATTTACGAAGCGAGAGCTTGAACAACTTGAGCTGCCTAGGATAGGGTAGGGTATGAAAAGCCGCAGAAGTTCCTAACACATTGTTCAAGTCAGAAATCGAAGACACATGCACAGAATCTCTCGTGTCAGTTAATAAACTCAGTAGATATTTACAGCATGTCTATGAATCGAGAGACCGAACAAGCTGGATAGTACAGCAGAAGCCGCAGAAGTTCCCAACACTTTGCTCAAGTCAGTAGTCGAAGACACATGCACATAAATCTCTCGTGTTAGCTATTAAACTTAGTAGATATTGACAGTGGATGAATCGAAAACCTGAAAATCTGGTTAGGTCAGGGTAGGGTATGAAAAGTCGCAAAAGGACTTTGCAGCCGGAGAACTCCCTCTACCGGTCACGTTTGCTCAAGTCAGTAGCAGAGACACAAGCACAAAGTCTCTCGTCTGTCAGTCATTATAATACACAATAGACAGCCATGAATCAAGAGTCCAGACAAGCTCCTTAGGGTAAGATATAAAAAGTCGCACAACTTTGCAGCACTGCACCTACCGGTCCACTTTGCTGACGTCAGTAGTCGAGGAATTGTGCACGCACTCTGTCGTGTCCGTATCAATTATAACCCTGCTCTCCACAGTACATATCTATGGATTGACAGCCTGAAGAAGGTCACTATGAAATGTTTCAGAACTTCACAACACTATACCTACCGGTCAGTTTTGGTCAAGCCAGTAACAGGTACACGCACTCTCTTTCCTGTCAATCATTACACCTAACTCCCCACAGTAGATATCTATTGATTGGACAAGCTAGGTCGCTCTCAGCTGTTTGAAAGAGCTAAGAATAGCTCTTATATTTCCTCTCAAGATTTCGTCTCTCTATTTCCAGGTAGCACAAAAGTGGAGAGACCGTTCGCACAGGCGATCATTTCAATGCTAAGTCAACATAGTATAGAGCTGGCTTCCCTTTTTGAGTGTGTAGATGGTGGAGTGACCCCAAGGAAGGCGTGCTGATCTGTGAGGGTCGGGGAACGGTTCATTTGGTTTTATGGACACTAACCCGGCCCTCAAAGGAAAGCCGAAAAACGCTGGGATAAAACGCACACAGGCGACGCAAACTTCGCCCTGAAACCGTTTGGACTTTGACACTATGGTTAGTGAAAATAGCGGAGAGTTTTGCCATGCCATTTCCAGTGAAGAGTTTTGACAACGGTTGCTCGAAGGTGAAGACGTATGTTTTAATTGTGAGCACACACAATTTTACATTGTGGTAACGTAAACAAAAAAGCAGCCAAACAAAACCAACACTCACAAACAAACAAACAAACAAACAAACAAACAAACAAACAAACAAACAAACAAACAAACAAACAAACAAACAAACAAACCCAACAACAACAACAACAACACCCCCCCAAAAAAAAACCAAAAAACAAACAAAAAACAACCAAAACAACAACAACAAAAATAATCAAACAAAACCAAATCCTCCCCCCCCAAAAAAAACAACAACAACAAAACAACACACACACACACACACACACACACACACACACACACACACACACACACACACACACACACACACACACACACACACACTCACAAAACAACCAAAACAACAAAACAAAACACCAACAAGAACACACAAACAAACAAACAAACAAACAAACAAACAAACAAACAAAAACAACAACAACAACAACAAAAACAAATGTCATGCATTCACACACCGAAGCGTCCGATTTTGCAATGAACCACGGTTGCGAGTTTGAGCACGACGCTACATGGTTTTTTTCCACTCTGATTCTCCGGTGGCAATGAGGGTAAAGTTCTATCCGCCACTAAAAGAAGGGGGGATGAAAGTATTGAAACCTACGGGACAATTTTCTACGCACGAGGGGGTCTCTTTGTAGGGACACGGATGAACGGTTGGTTTCCTCCACGGAAAGGGTGGATGCTGTGACGCGAGGTTACTTTGGGTGAGTTTTTGACAGGAGCCGTCACTCTGATGACATTCTCCGGCTCAAGTGATGCGTCACCTCGCTGGTCGGTCTTCATCTTCTTGAAAAATGCATTTATTTTTAATTTCGTGAGTGTTAAAAGTTTGGACTGACTCGATCTGATATATACGCAGGATGAATCGGAACTATGAGAAAAATCAAAGGTCGTACACACAGACGTGTCTTTAAACTTCTGAAGGATTTTTTTTTTGAAAATGAAGCAAAATGAAGGCGTTCAGCGCTTATGACCAACTCTAACTACCAACTAATTCACCCCCCTCACCCCTCCACTACCAGCACCACACCCTCCTTCGCCTCTCTTCTCAACAGACGACTCCACTCGGCAAGCTTCAAGGCCAAAGGCCCGCCCCTGTACTCTACCGTGTATGGGCAAAACACAGTAACTCCCTTGTATAGGAAAAGCGGTGATTTCAAGATGAAAGATAATGACGTAATGGTCTTTTTCCTCAATGACGTCAATGGACTTACTGCTTTCTTTCCACGTTTCAGTCGTATCGAACGACCCGTGCTTCCCTCTTTGTAGCGTCTGGCAAAAAGTTTACCAGATCATGCCATGTGTTGTGCTCATTGTGCCGCGGGACGCGATTGGCTGAATTCTGGGGGTTCGACCCTTTTGATTGACAGGAGTGGAGTCGACCATTAGTGTTTCATTTTCAGCCAACCTTATTAGTACAGCAGACGACCAAAGTTACTTCAACAAACAACATACTGGGATATTTACCCTTACTTTTGCCCAGCAACTATCAACTGCGCCTTATGCAAAAATCTTCCTTCACGAGTCTTGTCCAGTTTCCGAGATACGAAGACGATATTCCGAAGTTAACGTTGCTGGGATTTCTGTCGGTGATAGTAACGTCTGTTTGACTTCCTGTGTCTCGATATAGTCACTAGGTTAAAGGCGCATCTTCCGATATGTCTATGTGTGTGACATCGTACCAATTAGCGACTCCACTCCTGTCAATCAAAAGTGTCGAGCCCCTAGAATTTAGCCAATCGCGTCCCGCAGCATAATGAGAGCAACACCAAGCATGGTCTGGCAAACACCACAGACGCCACAACGAGGGAAGCAGATATAGCTTTATATGACTGAAACATGGAAAGAAAGCAGTAAGTCCATTGACGT
>JACVVK020000071.1:1817500-1945000 GCA_018292915.2 Batillaria attramentaria
CTTTCCTTTCCTACCCCCTCCCCCCCCAACTCTTTCCACACACACACACACACACACACACACACACACACACACACACACACACACACACACACACACACACACACACACGCACGCACGCACGCACACACACACACACACACACACACACACACACACACACACACACACACACACACACAGAGTCACACACAGTATATTTAAAACATTCTAACCCTTTTTAAAAAAAGAATCTTTTATCGCTTACTTGAAAGTACTATATGATTGCTGGCATTTATACATGTAAATGTCACATATGCCAGCATAGATTAAAAACAAAATCACTGTAAGAATAAATGAAATAAGTAAACCAGCTAGACTAAGGCCAAAATATACTTCATAAAATTATTCAACTTCACAGTAAGAAAACATTTTACGGGTCGCTTCTTAACCGTCACTCTACATAAAAGGGTGGGTGTTTGCGAGTTTACCGTCCTTGGCCACCAGGTAAGGGTGATATCAAAGACGAGGCAACGAGAAAAAGGCCAGCACAAATATTTGGCCCAAGCCGGGATTCGAACTCGCGACCCGAGCACTGAGAATCCAGCCCTCCTCTACATAAAGCTTTGACGGGTACAGCAGAATACTGAATATTAATGTGTAGTGCGTGAGAATCGTTCTGGGCGTAAAATACATTTCACGTTTCATTCTGGTCTTCAAATGTGACACGGTACTTTCAAAGCCAGCCAACAGTCCTATTCATCCACGAGGGAAAAAAATCCCAAATTGGAACAGAATAAATACACAAGATAGTCAAGCTTACAAATATCACAGCCATAAATTATACATTCAAAGACTCGCCACAGAAAAAGGTATAGCGTCCCATCGAATCAGACTATCCGAAGTGGTGGAAATGGCACTGAAAAGAAACGTACAGCTCAGACAAAAACGGCCGGTAACATACTTTCATACGAAACGCATCTGTCAAACGTCAACGGGTGAGGGTTTATAACACATTCGTTTGTATTCGGCAAAAAAAAGAGGGCAACCTATTCCATCACCCTGCTCGGGCCTCAAAAGGCCCACCACTCTTTATGTCTCATAAAGCGGTCGCCAGCAGGGTTATGTTTCATTTTCGCACAAAGGTGTGCACAGGTGCCAAGGCTCGCCGATACTTTTCTTACCTCGAGGTCTTTTCGCGGTACAATAGGTGACTACTTCAGCAAGCCCGAACTGCACGATACACATTCACGCGCGAATTTCAATAGCAATGGTTCCAAATGGAACAGGCAAGTTGGCCTTCCATAACAGTACACCAGCCCCCCCCCCCCCCCCCACACACACACCACCCTACCCACCAACACCTCCCTGGCCATTTTTTTGATTATATCCTTAAAGATCTGCTCTACCAACCAAAACAACCGTCGATTAAATAAAAAAAAAATTAATGTTGTGCGTGCACAGTGAACGCACAAGCCTCGCACAGTTCAAGTTTAAAAAAAAAACAACTTCAGGAACCTCCGTAAACCCGGGATAGGGTCAGCGTTTAGTTCAGTGTGCATTTGGACACCGACCGAAATACATCACTACGTACGGCACTTAGCGAGTGTTTTGTGCTGCAGCAGAGGATGTGAAACAGGGATGTTTCTCGGACGGTGTCCAGCGGCACACTGTAGTGAGCACAAGCTCGAGTCCGAGTTTAATGGGGTTTTCAAGAGACGCTGGAAGGTTTGTTACTGCAGTGAAACTGACCGTGCAGTCGCAGAGATTCTTCTGTACATTATATTTACCACAAAATTTTGGACTTCTTGTTAATACAGCATAGCTTTGACTCTCTAGGGGTGGGGTGGGGGTGGGGGGAGAGGGAGAGAGCGCACGGAAGTTTTTATCTTTTATTAACACACAGTTTGGGAGTTTTTACTTATTCAGCAGATCTTTAACTCTTCTGGGGAGCAAAATAACTCATGAAAGTTAGCTTGATGCAACAGACCGGTACCCGCTAGGAGCACCGAGCATAACTTGACGTACACAAACGGTTTTCTGAAAGGCCGTACCAGGTTCCATTTGAAAAGCTGTCAGCCTGTATGGACACGGCACTGCTGAAATTGCTATGAAGATTCAACGGGTGATAGTTAACGCATTACCGTTATGGCATGCATGTAAATGTATACTGCGCTTTCAGTTACTGAATGCACACACGTAACATAAGCGACAGATTATTAAAGGTGATATTAAATTTCATGGCTCACAATTTTCTGATGTGTTTACTCTGATTGCATGGTACCTTTTCATTGCTGTATACATTAAGGATTGAAAGGTTCCATGAAAAACAGTGTAACTTAAAGTATCGTGTGTGTGTGTGTGTGTGTGTGTGTGTGTGTGTGTGTGTGTGTGTGTGTGTGTGTGTGTGTGTGTGTGTGTGTGTGTGTGTGTGTGTGTGTGTGTGTGTGTGTGTGTGTGTGTGTGTATTCTTGTATCGAACTACTTTCGCGTAGACGATGTGTTTAAGCGTTCGTTTTTTTTCTGGCCGACTGTGCTTTTTTTTTTTTTTTTTTTTTTAAAGCCAAACACTGTCAGTTTCAGTTATAGGTGAATGACCGTTCGGCTTGCTTCACTGATTTTGCAGTTCTACCAGATGTATCGTGGTGTTTCCAATCTTTCCAAACACCAGTCAAAATGTGACCTAATTTTCTGAGCCAGGAGTTGAGCAAGATCTTTTTTTTTTTGTCTGTTCAGGAGCATAGAAACTAACTGTTTACAGATCCTGTTCGAGTCTCTCGTGTTCACAAAACTGTTCACTTCGCTTTTGTTCCGCGTACACTTCGACTTCACAGTTACCATTCTCCAGTGTTCATAGTACTGTGCCTTGCGTATTTCTTCCGCGTATACCACAGTTACTATTCTCTAGTGTTCATAGTACTGTGCCTTGCGTTTTTATTCCGCGTACACTCCGACATGACAGTTCCTCTTCTCTAGTGCTGGCAGTACTGCTCATTTTCTTCTTATTCCGTGTACACTTTAGTGCTCACACCAAGATTTCTTCCGTGGACACTCCGACATGACAGTTTCTATTCTGTACTGTTCGCACCATGATTTATTCCGTGTACACCCCGAAAACCGTAGCAGTGCAGAAGATGTGTTCATTCTGAAAAGAGTAGCTAGCGAAATTGTCCAGTTTCTCATCCCACACGCAGCGAGAGCAGGTCATCACGCCCTGGTCCTTCTTCTGACCAATCAGAACGTTGCATACGATCTTGTAGCGGTCAAAGTTCATCTGCTTCACCTTCTCCTTGATGTCGTCACTGAGAATCTTGCACATGTTGGGGCAGATCTTGGGGGAGTAGCGGAATTTCTCCAGCTTCTCTTCCAGCACCGTCTTCAGCAGCTCCTCCACCTACAGCAGACGACAGTTTAGCAAAACCTCGGAACTGACTTGTGCAGGACGGATAAAGGTGATAGCAATGACGGTTTTAAATCTTAAGAATCTGGTTGGTCCTAGCAACTACAATAACAACACACACACACACACACACACACACACACACACACACACACACACACACACACACACACACACAAACTAGACAAGCCCCCCCCCCCCCCCCCCCCGAAACAAACAACCAACCAAACAACAACAGCAACAACAACAACAAACAAACAAACAAACAAACAACCGACCCCAAAACAAACAAAAAAACAACAAACAAAAAGAAAAAGGAAAGGAAAGAAAACAAACAAACACAAAACAAACAAAAAGGAAAACCCAAACAAAAACCAAAAACCACACCAATCAAATAAACAAACAAAAAAACCCCGTAACAACAGCCAGCCCCCCTACTCCCTATAAGAACTGAAACAACAACAACAACAACAAAAAGCCCCAAAACGAAACAACCAGCTAAGCAAGCAAGCAAGCAACCAACCAAAATTCTACAATCAGCTAACCAACGAAACAACCAATCAGCAGGAATGGACCAGTTACACACGTGCGAGAGTTGGAACAGGGAGATTACTCCCCTTGTCTGACACACCAACCCTGAGCGCACGCAACGTGAAAGATGAGACAGGCCTGTCTCACCCAGAAAAAGACCTCAACGTGAGAACGAGACAAGACCCAGTACATAAACCTGCCAATGGTTTACACGTTAATTTCCTTCCCAGCAAACGACCCTACCTTCCCAGAATGGAACTTGCGGTGAGGCTCCATACGGTAGGAAGGTTCCTTTTGAATGGGCAGTCCCTGACCCGAGAGCCGCGAGGAGCCCCACATGCGACGGTTGAAGAAACGTGTGGTCAGTTTCTTAGCGAAGCGTTTGGAGGCCAGCAGCCCCAGCAGAGACGGACCAGCTGGTCCTCCTCCGGTGGAGATGCTGCCCGCACGAGCTCCGGCTAGTCCCACGCTGCTAGATCGCCGAGGACCCTGATTGGGAAAGAGAGAGTTTGTAATAAGTAAGTAAGTACTGCTCTTATAGGTAGCTGTCACGCCGATGCGTGGTTTCTCGAGAGCCCAGGGCGAGCTTGTGATATGCAATACCGGTTTTTCCTAGGTACCGGGCTGCTCATCGGGGGCTTCTCTGCGGCTTTTCCGGCTTTCTTCCCCCAGAAAATTGTAAAAAAAAGTTGTAGGATAAGTATTGGGTGGCGATGCACCGCGGAGGCGCGCTTTCCCTGAGGGAAGCAGCCCGAATTTCCCGAAAGGAATAACAAAGTAGTTAAAACAAGTATTAGGTCGGGGTTTTGTTACTCTTTAACGCTCTGACGTCGTAGGCAAGTAGAAACCAAACCGTTTGCACCAGATCAACATTAGAACGGTCTCGAACACGACACTAGGGAGATTACTGAGATATGAGATGCAGGGCTCCCTAAAAGCCACAGACCTAAAGGGTCCACTGACCCCCAGTTCAAAATTTTAGGGGGTCTTTGTACCTCCACTTTCAATTTTTAAAGGGTCAGAATCATTTCTCAAGTTTTTAGTGCATGGAATTATGAATTCAGTAAATACTGCTGAACAGATGTGTGTGTGTGTGTGTGTGTGTGTGTGTGTGTGTGTGTGTGTGTGTGTGTGTGTGTGTGTGTGTGTGCAAAACTGAATTTTATCAACTTCAAATCATATAATTAAATGAAGTGGGCATAATTCAGTTTTGAAAGTTGGAAACTCCGACTTTTTGCCGCTGCTCTGTGCCGACTCTGATGCGACGTCTGAATCGTAGCTATGCGACGCCGAAGCACCCGCTGCCGGGCGAGGGCTCGAGCCCCTCCACAACTTTTCCACTGACAAAAAAAGTCCATAGTCTTTTGAACTTTCACTTTTTTTCGGTGGCATGATTCGTCACAGAGAAAGCGAATCCGATCGGTAACAAGAGCACTGACTCTAAAATCTTTCGTCCATAGTTTCGAGCGCAGAAGCGGAAAAAGATGGGGCACGTTCACTACGCGAGAGTGGCTGTAGTAGCCCCCGATCTACAGCAGTAGACAGTTAACGCCTGCGAGCGTTAAACAGAACCAAAAACAGAACCGAACTGAACGCGGCCAAGGCAAGGGAGAACACTCACTCGATCACAACAAGCCTATAGACGTACGCACGGTAGTGCAGAGGTAGTGCTTCAAGCTAAGCACAGATCGCGTTCATAATGCTTCAACGTACCCCTTCGAATTTTTTTTTAGTACGTAAATTTTTACTTCAGTGCGTAAATTACGCACAGACGCACAGTTTAGGGAGCCCTGAGATGGAGCGCGTATGGGCTTTTTCCGAACGCAGAGTTACATGTACCATCTTGAGCTCTTGAGCTGAACCGAACTGGTCGGTAGTAGAATGTTCAGTCATTTAGGAGAAGCCATTACTGTTCTGTCGCTTTTTTTTTTAACTGATGTGCGGGGAACACACACACACACACACACACACACACACACACACACACACACACACACACACACACACACACACACACACACACACACACACTTGTAACGCCCATGTGATGCCTTATATAATTATATATACGATTCATTTCTTTGTTGCTGTGTCAGAAATTGTTGGGTCTTTGGACCGCAGCGACCTGTCTTCTGATTGGATAAAATGCTCGCCATAGAGAGATATACTAACGTTAGCTGTACACGGGATGTACACAAAATAGAAAGCGAGTGTTTCCAGTGCTACTCCGCTTCAAACGTAATACCGCCGGGCCAAAGTGTTTCTATATAGTACCAGCGAGTGTTTCCATTTTCAAAATCAAGTAGCACCGAGTGTTTCCAACGGCCCGGACTTTGGTCTACCGGCCTGAAAGAAAGTGGCTGTTTATCAACAAGACAACAACTTTGACTAACTCGTTACAACAATGGAAAAACGTGTGCTCGTATTCCAAACACAACACTTTATATAGCTTTGTGTGAGAGCAATCATTGTCGAAACATTCCATAGACCCCACCCCCACCCACCCCCGTGCAACACCCCGTGCTGTAGTCTACGTAAGAAGCGTGTCCTTACCTGAGTTGCACCTGTCGGAACTGCCAGACTTTTACTGGCCATGGAGGGGCGGCGGGGATCATCTTTCACGGCCATCGACTGACGTCTTCCTTCCTCTTTCTGCGCTTGTAGCTTGGCTAGCAACGACATCTTCGCTTCGATTCCGTTACCCTCTTTCCTTCTATCAACCTGGACAGACAACCGTGTTCCGTTGCCCTCTTGTCAGGGAACTGTTTTCCGTTGTCCTCTTGTCAGAGAACTGTATTCCGTTGTTCTATTGTCTGAAAACTGTATTCCGTTGTCCTCTTGTCAGAGACGTATATTCCGTTGCTCTCTTGTCAGAGAACTATATTCCGTTGTCCTCTTGTCAGAGAAGTATATTCCGTTGCCCTCTTGTCAGAGAAGTATATTCCGTTGCCCTTTTGTCAGAGAACTATATTCCGTTGTCCTCTTGTCAGAGAAGTATATTCCGTTGCACTCTTGTTAGAGAACTATATTCTGTCGCCCTCTTGTCAGAGAACTATATTCCGTTGTCCTCTTTCCTTCTGCCAACCTGGCCAGAAAACTATGTTCCGTTGTCCTCTCGTCAGAGAACCGTATTTTGTCGTCCTTTTATTCTTTCAACCTGAGCAGAACAAACTGCTTTGAAGTTCTCAGTCTATCACGAACTGTTCCAACGTAGAAACTGAAGCCATTGACCACAGATGTAAATTCTGCAGTGGTAATTGTAGCTTCAGCACCCCGCCAGCAATATCTAGATCCCTTTCGTTTTGGTGTTCGTTCACCGCAGTTTGTTCTCGTCACATCTGAAATAACCTTCCTCGTACAAAGCGATAGTTGTTGCGGTGTCTCTCCTGTCTGTGTTGAGTTGGCGTTGTGAAGTTGGTTCAACGTTTATCAGTGCAGTATCCTGAACTTGGGACGCTGAACTGTCGATCTGATCTTGCATTCGAGAACAGCTGTCCTGTTCTGTTGAGAAACAATCTCAGTTATATAAAAGGCGCACAGAAGGAAACTTTATGTGCATGATTACAAAATCAAAAGTGCATGAACAGAGAAAAATCTATTTAACTTTGAAAAACGTGGAAAGCAAATAAGACTCGGGTGAAGAAATTAACAAGGTTATTTATTTAGTTAGTTAGTTAGGGCTTAACAAGGTTATTTATTTAGTTAGTTAGGGCTTAACAAGGTTATTTATTTAGTTGAGTTAGGGCTTAACAAGGTTATTTATTTAGTTAGTTAGTTAGGGCTTAACAAGGTTATTTATTTAGTTAGTTAGGGCTTAACAAGGTTATTTATTTAGTTAGTTAGTTAGGGCTTAACAAGGTTATTTATTTAGTTAGTTAGGGCTTAACAAGGTTATTTATTTAGTTAGTTAGTTAGGGCTTAACAAGGAAAGGATTTAATTGTAAGTGAAAGAAAAGCGCTCTGTTTGTCGATCACAAAAGTAGATTGAATAAAAACATGTTGCGGATGAGTGAAACAAAAATGACAAAAGAACAGACACGATTCCTTTGAAAACAGAGAAGAAATTGACGAACCAAAAAGCAGTCTGGAAAACATATACCCCCCCCCCCCCAACTCACCCCTCACCCCCCCCCCCCAAAAAAAAAGAAAAGAAATGAAAGGAAACACAAAGACAAATACAACCCAGCTCCCTCAAAAAAGGAAAACAAATATTAAAAAACAAACAAACAAACATCCCCCATATCAAAACAAGAAACCAGCTGAACCCCAAACAAAAAAATGAAAAAGACGACAGACATACAAAGAAACACAAACATACACTGACTAAACCTAAAAGAACAAATCCACAAAAAAGATTTACATTGCTAATACCCCTGCCCCCTCCTCCCAACCCCCCCCCCCCCCAAAAAAAAAAAAAAAAAGAAAGAAATAAAAGAAGAAACAACAACAACAAATATAAAAAAACCCGAACAAAACAAAACAAAACAAAACAAAACAAAACAAAACACCCACTAAAAACAAACAGACAAACAAAAACAAACAAAAAACCCAACAAAATACAGACACCGAAATTTAAAAAAACAAAACAAATAGCCAAAAAGCCCCGAAAACAACAACAAAACAACCAAAAGAACAAGAACAAGAACAAGAACAACAACAAAGCCAAACCAAAACAAAACCAAATCACATAACTGAGAGAGTGTCCTAAATACTGACCACTTACCCAAACAGCCGCAGAACTTTCCCTCGGCAACTTCCTGAACCCCAAACGTCGGCTCCAGCCACCAACCTGCAAGTGAGGTGTAATCCAAACATACCCCGACCCCAACCGTTACTCACAACAGACGGCGCTCCCTACACGACGCAACGGCAGCTATACACGTTTCCCGCACCAATAATCCACCCCGCAGAAATCGACCCCTTGTCCCTTGTCCCACACACACTGTAGTAGATTCGCTACCGTGTTGATCGCCTCTAAACCAATTCACTGTCCCTCGCCCCGTCCCTTGTAGCTTGGAGTGTCCTGTGTGTGCCTGCGGCTTGTTCGCACTTCTGTAGTGCCTGCTGCGTGTGGAGGTGGGAAATAGGACGGGGTGTAACCAACATGGACGTCAATGATTCCGGTGCTACAGCGCTTCTGATAAAAGGTATATTTCTCAGATTCACAAAGAGAGAGCGAAGTCCGTTGAAAACCACTAGCGCTACTCAAATTTAAAAATGGAAACACTTGGTGCTACTGTTTGGAAACACTCTGTCGTGGTGGCGGTGCCACTTTTGAAGCGGTGCAGCATCGGAAACGCAAGCGCCATTTTGATTACACCCCGTGAGAGAGTGACGGTGGCCCATGCGGTGGGTAAGGGGTGGTGGCGGTGGTGGTGGGGGGAGGTGTGTGTGTGTGTGTGTGTGTGTGTGTGTGTGTGTGTGGTTATAGTATTTAGAGTTTAACCCGAACGCACGTGCGGTAGAAGTCCGTGACTGGACTTTCACTGGATGGAGAGGCGAATGACACAGAGTTTATAGCAGCGTGCAGTTTTGAAATACATTCTCCATTTAAACAAATTTGCCCTTATTGTCAGGCACTCCGTTCACATTTTCCTGCATGTCCCAAGGTTCCATTCTGCGTTTTTCCCCCCGTGTTAGTTTCACTGACATTTAAGGTCGATGTAGACTGGCCAACAAACAGCGTTAGAGAACTCATTAGAGGGTGCCAAGTGAGCAATACCAGATGCCCGTAACATCCGCTCCACACACATTCCGCCTGACATCCGGTGTCTGCCTGGCACCAAGCGACGTTTCCACGTGTACAACTTCAGTCTACATCGGCTACGTACTCGCCGGTATGGACAGTACAAATCTCATCGAAAACTATGAAAAATGGACCGACGCGGACATCTACAAGCTGATTCAGTTTTGTCAAGCAGAATTAGTCCTATGGTGTCTTCAAAATTCCCGGTACTGACTACAACACGAAGGGCAGATCGGCGGCACTGACTACGTATGATATGGTCGGATTCCGGGCGGGCATGGTTTAAGGACGTTTCTCAGATGACTTGAGTTCCATCAGTGTTTAGTCGTGCTTTGTTAGTTATCTTTCAAACTCAGTGATCACTCAGTTGCGGCTCGATATTATAGTATGTCTTTGAAAATATTTGTTCTTAAAATACTTCGTGCATACATGAAACATGTAAATGTTTCGTCATACGTCAACCATAATTCATTCAACGTCCATGATCACAGAAAAACCGAAAATATTTTGCTCTGAATAAAATGCCACCGTTTCCCTGTGGAGGACGAGAACCTGCAGACTCCCTTGTCTCCTGTGTGAACGTGCACACCGCCCGCACGCTGCGAGACAGTCTACCATACTGTTTGCCAGCACGCGGTCATGGCCTGGAAACAGATCTGCCAGCCCTGTCCCCTGTCGGGTGTGCCAGTGGACAGCCTACTTTCAAGTCGTTGTCTCAAATTTTACATCGTCAAATGACATCTCTTGTTATAATTTCATTCAACGGTCAAGCATCACCACCTCTTCATCATACACTCTTTGTGATATCTTGCTGGGGCTGTGGGTGGGGTGGGGGTGGGGGTGGGAGGGTCTGGTGTGAGTCACGGGTGGTTAAGCAATCGATCAAAGACGAATGCTTGTCATTATCATCAACACAGAGCAGGTGCAAATCGCCCCCAGACACCTGTCACCTACTTATGTTCTTTACACTACACAGCAGCTGTTAATTCTCGACTTCCGAAACCCAAGGCCCATTACCACATTTTATCAGTGACTTGGGAAACCTGATACATATCCGTACACACTGGGACTTCTGTGTGCTGCATTTGAGACTGTTGTCTAGAGTAATCGGCCATTATCAATTAACTATCGAACTCACTCATAACAATGAATAGACGACTCCACTCGGCACGCCCCAAGGCCAAAACCCGGCCCCTTGACTCTGGCGTGTATTAGAAACACAGTAGGTCATTGTAAAGGAAAAGGGGTGGTTTCAAGATGAAAGAGACTGACGTAAACCGTTCAGTAAAACCGTTCCGCCGCGCTACCCTTTAGATCACAGCTTACCCGTTTTTCACCCAGTTTCTTCCCAAGATTCGGACTGCAAACTGTTTCCTAACCCTAACCTCTTTCAGGGACGCTTTGAGGATTTCTTTGAAGCGTTTCTTCTGACCTCCGTACGTGGGATCGCTCTCCATGCTGAAATTTGCTGCAGAATAAAAACAAACAAAACAAACAACAACCACCTTTTTCGGCAAGCCGGTGGTCTGGTATGCAATGCAGACTACGTGCCCTGCCCAGCGTGGCTACATCGCGATACAAATGCATGTGGCACAGGAGCAATTGATTATTGGGTTCTTAGTTTGACAGCGGGCAGCGAAACAGACAGCGAAACAACAGGCAGCGAAAAGAAAGTGCTGACAAGCTCCCTCGTCGTACTTTTTGTTGCTGTGTCCATACAGACGATGTCACAATGGGGCGGTCGGTGGCGTAGTGGCAACGACACGTGCCGTCGGTTAGAGAAACTAACGTTCGAGTCCCACTTTTAGTTTACAGCTGAGGTATATGTGGCACCGTTCGTTCGGGCCGATCGTTGGAGGTTCTCCTTTTCGGGCACTCCGGCTTTGGAAATGTTTAGTCCACAAAAAAATTCAAAAGAAATTGAATTTGGAAAGGTAAATAGCTGGACTGACCGTCCGCACAACGTGTGGTGATATTAATGCCACTATTCTTGTTCTTCTTATTATCATCCGGTGTGTGAGTGAATGCGTGTGCTTCATGTGAGTGCGCGTGTTGGGTTCAGGTATCGGCACTGATTATTATTAATATTCAACATTAGGGTGACGACGGCAATGTACTGTTGGTTGATTTTTCGGCATTTGGAAACTAGAGCGACAAGGCCTTTATGACTCACGAGTGACCCTATAGACTAGAGACTAGAGTTTGTAGCACACTACTAGGAAAACACGGTTGGAACTCTTCTGTCCGTGGCGCATCCAAGTTGGTGCAGCAGGGAGCAACAAAGCAACACTGAAACGAAGAAGAACAGGAATACATTTTATTGTTGGAAAGTTGTTTACGCGCGGGAAGAGGAGTGCTTCAAGCGTTGATTTACAATCTTGCGGTGAAAATTTGTACCAGCCGCCATCTTTACAAACAGTACAGTCCCCTTTCGTTGTCTCGGATTTCCCACACCTGTAATATCAGTCTTTGCTGACCTGTCGGGCGATACACAGAAAACGCGCAGCGACTTTTTTCGGGATTTCTAACGGCTGCAGTGTCACGGTAGGATCTTTTAGTTGTGTTGCCACCCAGCCCACATGTAGGAATCTGACTCAAGCCTCGTCCTGAGTCAGATATATGGGACAAGTAGACTTCTCTTGTTAACAGTCCACATTGTTAGCTTTGTGACCCTTTTCGTTACGTGACTGCACGGTGTACCTGCCCACACTACATTTCGAGGATCATTTGCGTTCTTTGCTAGCGTAGACTCGTGGTTACGCCAGTTGATAAGGGCGCCACAAAAGCCGGCGTAAAGAGCGCCAAATAGGCCTGCGGCGTTTGCAAACAAAGGCTTTTCCGGTCTGATCACAATTGTGTCTTACACAGTCTGGCGCCAGATGTGAGTGTGTGTATAGCTGTGCTTTGTTGTGTGTGTGTGTGTGTGTGTGTGTGTGTGTGTAAATTTACATCACTAGATTTTTTTTGAGCCTCAGTTGCATGCATGGATGCATCAGACTCGAGTTTGATTTTTTTTCTTTTCTCCTTTTACATTTTTTTTTTTTTTTGGGGGGGGGGGGGGGGGGGGTCGTGCATCCATTCTTCATTGGCTCTTTTTTTTCTTTTCCCTAAAAGCAGTAATTATATTTCATCTTGTGCATTTTCTTCCGGACAGAAAACTCTTACAATAAAATGTATTGTGTTCAAATCGGCCGTATACATTAACATCACTAGATCTAAGAAATAACATTTCTTGCATCTACAGGATGCTTGTGTGTGTGTGTGTGTGTGTGTGTGTGTGTGTGTGTGTGTGTGTGTGTGTGTGTGTGTGTGTGTGTGTGAAGTTGCTGACGGAATGAATATAACATGGTAATTGGAACGTGATGTATCTTTGATCGTTTATTATCTTTGATAAGTTTTGAGGCCCGTCTTAATCACAAGGTGTTTGCAGTTGTATTTTGTAGTTTTATTTATTCCTTCCTTCTGTAACTACAGTATTCTGTCCAATAAAATCAATAATTATTGTCTTCAGAAGTGGGGCAACATTTTCTAATTTTGTGTGATTTCGATGAAAACTGAGCGTCATGACTGACGTCAAACGCTTGGAGAGTGCCAGGATGTTGCGTCATGCAGTGTCCTCAGTTTTCCATTGTTGTTCGAAGAGCAGGAGCTTTCGCCTCACAATTAGCTTTCTGTATAAATTTGTTTGTGGTTTTGGAAAATAATGGCGACAGTAGCTCTGATTTCACTTGTGTATTTATTCTTGTCTTACATCAATGGATCTGCAGGTGAGCATTTAAAGTAGAATTTGTAAAGGGCAGCATAGAAGGTGAGTGCATGACAGTAGACATCCCCAGACTGACGAATAAATGATATGCCAGCGGGACCCATTTCACGTCCGCAAGGAACTGACTATTGCTGACTGAAAAGCGGGTCAAAATCTAGGGGGTGGCGGGTGGCGGGGGGTGGGGATTGGTGGTGTGTGTGGGGGTGGGAGGTGGGGGTTAAAACCTAATAAAGAGATAATTATAGTAAAGATGTAAGATAATCCACGGTTTGAACTCATACGACTTGTAGGCCTGTTGTGTCAGTACCCGTAACACGCCAAACTAGTCCCAGTGGTCGTGGACACCATGGTCCTTTATTTCAGTTATTCTGTCTGCCTGTCTGTCTGTCTCTGCCTGTCTGTCTCTCTCTCTCTCTCAAAACTTATACCGTTGATTAATATAGTTTTGTCATCATCATAACCATCACCATCTCCCCCCCCCCCTTCTCTCGCTCTCTCTGTGTCTCTCTCTGCCAAAACTTACTTATACCGTTAATAAATATAGTTTCATCATCATCATCATCACCGTCATCATCATCATCTGCCTGTCTGCCTGCCTCTCTCTCTTTCTCTGTGTCTGTCTGTCTGTTAAAACTTATACTGTTGATAAATACAGTTTCATCATCGTCGTCATCATCACCATCACCATCATCATCTCCCTCACATTCCTTCATAAAGTTTAGGGACAAGCCTGGGACGACAACATTTCTCACGGGTTTGATTCATATTCTCTGTGTGTGTGTGTGTGTGTGTGTGTGTGTGTGTGTGTGTTGTGTGTGTGTGTGTGTGTGTGTGTCTCTCTCTCTCTCTCTCTGTTAAAACTTAAACCGCTGATAACAACAACAAAACAGACACAATAGCATGAAATTTGGAGAAACAACTTTGATGGTCCCATTCCTCCTTGTTGTGTATTGCGTGGAATGCCATTGGTGACTTATAAGCCTTTTCAGGTGAACGGGTCACATTTAGTTTCTCTTTTACTGAATCATTTTAATTTGCCATTTTGCCATGAGTTTGAAGAAACTGAGGTGCACATTTCATACTCTAGCCTTACAGAAAAATATCTTGCTGGTTTGTTTTGAAGGATAAGTCTGGTAAATTTCTGGAGCCTCTTACAAAACGAAGTAGTTGTTAAAAATACAGCTATGTACATAATTATATCATAATATCATAATCTTCACTTGAGACTATCTTTGGTAGGTGACTGTGGTGTATAACACAATGTGTTTCCGTGTGTTTTCCTCATGTGTATAGTGATATACGCGTTATAATTCTCACATATATCTTCGCATGCTTGCCTTGTGAATCGGCTGGAGGCACAGCACAATATAATCCATTCATTCATTCATTCATTCACAATAATTTGCTGGGCAGGTTTACTTACACCCTGTGACAAGGACTTGGACGTCAATTTGCCAGTCAAGTTCAGCTGCAACTCCCCAGGAAAAATGATAGGGATTTGGTTCTATTTAAAGCCGACGCCACCTAGTGGAGGGCCGTTATCAAACACTAGACTACACTGTATCTGTACGTCAACAACGTCCTGCGATGCTTGGACTGACAAAACATTTATGAAAACTTGCAGCAGGACGGATTCCGAGTCAATGAGCATGACCGGGGACTTCAGGGAGGTTGTTCGTATGGAACCCACAGTACGTGGTGCCAATCTGAGGTGTATGTCTGGTCCTGGATCGGTGGAACATGAGGAGGGATGCAACATTAAGCTTATCGGTAAGCAGTCAGTCTCAGAAATGAGGTCAAGGTAGATCATTTTCAGCGCAGACGTACACAGGACACGTGTCTTTTGCACACACGCAGGAACCGGGGGATCAGGGGGATGTTCGCCCCCCCCCCAGTCCCCTCTCTTAGAGGAGTGAGGGTGGGGGGGAGAGAATAATTATTTCCCCCCCCCCCCCACCGCCTCTTATTCTTTAGGCTGAAAATATCACAGTCCACAAATACCGCAGTTCCAGAACACAAAAAGTTTCCGTTAAATAATAATAATAATCTTTGAAATCTTGTACATTCTCAGAGTAAAATTGTTTCAGTCAGAATGCACCAGATTGTACAGATTTTAGTCTCTCTTCCCCCCCCCCCCCCCCCTCCCAGGAGTTCGCTCCTTTGAGACTTCCTCTTCCAAATTATTTGAGCGTCTTCCTGCATAAGTTACATATTGAAAACAAAACAGCAAGTTGCTGTGAAGGATGTACATATATTGTGAAAATACTGTTAGGGGAGTGCACCAGTGGTCACACACACACACACACACACACACACACACACACACACACACACACACACACACACACACACACACACGCGCGCGCGCGCACACACACACACACACACACACACACACACACACACACACACACACACACACACACACACACACACACACACACTGATTAATCAACTTCTGCGAGGAATCTATTTTTGTTTGGTGGGAGTGTTACAAACTAAATACAGTCATGCTGCAGTAATATTTGTATTTAGACCGGCCCCCGTAGTGTAGTGGTTAGCACTTCGGATTATGGACCGGGAGACCCGGGTTCGAGTCCCAGCCGAGGCAAGCGGGATTTTTGGCTCCCTTGTGTAACAATGGGAGTCTATGTATTAACCCTCCGTCGTCTGTCTGTGTGTGTGTGTGTGTGTGTGTGTGTGTGTGTGTGTGTGTGTGTGTGTCCAGAAAACTTTAACGTTGTCATTTTCTCAGAATCTACAAACAGTAGAGGCACCAAACTTGGCATGCTGATAGACTAGCACAAGACCTTTCAAAACATATCATTTTGAATGACCTTGACCCAAGGTCAAGGTCACTAAAGCTCTCTGTTTGAAAATTTTACATTGGCATTTTCTCGTAATCTACAAATGCCAGAGGTTTTAAACTTTGCATGATGATAGACATTGATAAGAACTTTACAGATATACATGTAGTCAGTGACCTTCTGTCAAGGTCAAGGCCGTACAAGATAGTTTTGTGAAACCTTAACATTGGCATTTTCTCAGAAACAATGAACAGCAGAGGTGCCACACCTGGCATGCTGATAGACAGTGATAAGACCTATGCACACATACCATCTTAAATGACCTTGACTGAAGGTCAAGGTCATTGAAACAGTGTTCGGAAATTTTACATTTGCATTTTATCAGTATCTAGAAGAATCAGAAGCATCAAACTATGTGCGATGATTGACATTGGCAGCACCTTTACAGACATACCTGTGTTCACTGACTTTTAGTCAAGGTCATGCAAGCGGTTTTTTTTTGTGTGGAAACTTTAACCTTGGCATTTTCTTCAAAACAACAAACAGCAGAGGCACCAAATGAGGCGTGATGATAGACAGCAATGAGACCTACCTTTCTGAATGACCTTGACTGAAGGTCAAGGTCATTAAAGCTGTCTGTTGTGAATTTTAACATTACTGTTTTCAGAGGAACTACAAATGCTAGAGGCATCAAACTTGGCATGATGATAGACATTGATGAGATCTCTTTTGAATGACTTTGACCAAAGGTCAAGGCTGTACAAACTGTTTTGGGGAAAATTGTAATATTGCCAGGAACTCAGAGCGCCAGACACATCACTTAGCATGATACTGGATAGTGATAAGAGCTCTACAAACATACTTTTGTGAATGACCTTGACCTGTGTCACAAGGGAGCCATGGAGGCTTCTGCCTCTCTAGTTCCTACCTAGGTCGGCTCCTACCCAGAGCGGGTGTGCTATGGGCCCGATGGGGAGGCTGTTTCCACACAGCCGAGTTTCACCCACTTCACGGGTGCGACTTTGGGGGTGCTTCCCTTAGTATGACACGTCTTATGATGTGGATGATTACACGGCCGGCACCGCAGGTGCCGTAGTTCCCGGGCCTGGTTAATGCCGGGATATTTATGACAGGAAGCGAGGAATGCGGCCCTGTCTCGCAGTCCCAAACCACATGGACCTCCATAGCATCATCTTACTATCATCCTCATCTTCATCATCATGCATAATAAAAATTGTCCCAGCTTCCGAGTCCTCCGTGGGTTCCACCCATGACCTAGGAGGAACACCACTGGAGCTGGCAAAAGAGTTGGGGCAGCAAAAAAAAAAAAAAAAAAAAAATTGTATTTAGACTTTTAGCAGGCTATTTTACCTCTACGTGGTCTGTTTCCAAGACAAAATATCAGTTGCTGGACAAGAGAGGTCATCGAAGTCATGCTGAAATGGAAAACAGCGTTCATACTAACAGCGTTGTCTCCTTTATGGCACATTCATCAAAACCAGTTTCAAGTGTTACCATGCACAGCCAAACATGTGTTCCTCAGATTCTGTTACACTTTCTGGCCTGATATTACCACTCAACCATCATAACTATCGCCAGACTCTTACACCATCTGCACCATCTTCCTCTACTTCTAAACAAAAGGCAAAGCAATTAACCACCCGGTTTACAAACAAGACTATTAACCACCCGGTTTACAAACAAGACTATTAACCACCCGGTTTACAAACAAGACTATTAACCACCCGGTTTACAAACAAGACTATTAACCACCCGGTTTACAAACAAGACTATTAACCACCCGGTTTACAAACAAGACTATTAACCACCCGGTTTACAAACAAGACTATTAACCACCCGGTTTACAAACAAGACTATTAACCACCCGGTTTACAAACAAGACTGAATACAATACCATACCCTGCATTGACAGAACCATGAATGAGACGAAAGAATATGAATTTTCTGTGTTGCAGGAGCAAAATTGTCCCCGTGCGGTGATGACAGCAACCCCATTGAGATCCTTGATACCACGGCCAAAACCGAGTTCACATGCAAAGGATTCCCCGAAACATACTCTGTTTACTGGTACACGAGTCACTCTGGGTCTCAGTCAGTTGCCTCGTGTCTGCCTAGAACTGGAAAATGCAGGGCACATGTCGGCGGCTACAGTGCCAGAAAGGAAGCTGGTCAAACGGCAAATGTACTGAAAATCGACGCGACAAAACCTACTATTCCGAGAAATTTTACACTGGTCTGTTCCGTTTGTGGACAAGTGAATATAACATCACTTTCCTGCTCTATTCGTGTTCTTGGTAAGTCAGTCATAACTGGCCAGGTACTGAAATACTCTGTTCTGCAGAAGAGAGTGAGCCATGCAGTCGCTATCATTTTCCAGAACGTTACCAGCGTTATGTGAAATTGCTCTCCTTTGCCCTACCAAATTTGAACCAGCAGGTTGTTCCTAAGTCTTATGTACTGCTGCCCTAAACTGATGTGTCACTCGTAAACGTCCACCCTTCTTTGTACAGGTGTAGACGAATGCAAGAGTGGCCCATGTCAAAACGGGGGTACGTGTATAGACGGAAGAAACTCCTACTCCTGTAGATGCAACGCTGGCTTCGGAGGCGTGAACTGTCAACTCAGTAAGACCGGAAGTGCAAAACTAATATTCTGATAGTGGCCATAATTATTTGCGACACCAGTTTCCTGGGATGGTATTTTGGTTCTGTCAATGTACCTTCTCATCCTAGGGAATACGAGACAGAGTAAGGCGCGTGGACTGACGTCACTACTTTGCAATGCGGTGACGTAATTTGACATTTCGTCATACTTTGTCATTGTATTTTATTCTTCTTTCACAGGGAATTGTTTTGTCACAATCAGCTTTTCTATGCATCGATCACGGGTGATCGAAATTCAAGGGAAAGAACTGTTGAGAGTGAACGGTTAAAAGAATGCAAAACACATAAAACACTGACAGACGGAGCGATAGAGGATGAGGTGTTGGGCGATGCCAGTTTATCTTGGACCATTTCACCAAACCGCTGAATGAGCTGTGGCTAAAAGATTTGTCGGCATCGCACAACATCTCATGCTTTAATCAATAATAATTGTGTACCGCAGAACTCCTCCTGCACAATTGTGGCAACAATGACTACACCACTAGGATTCCTGATGACACGCGAAACGCCACTGTTGAGTGTAGTGGATTCCTGCAAGCCTACAGCGTGTCGTGGACAATCGAGGTGGCCAGTAGCGGTGGTGACAAGGGAACTCGGACCATCGGTTCCTGTGGTGCCTTCCCAAGAAGGTGCGAGTTCGGGAAGAAAATAGGCTACAGGATCACCAGGCCGTCAGCTACCACTAGTGTGCTGACCATCAACGCTGTGGAGAATGCTGAATTCGTCCAGAACGGGACGCTGACCTGTGTCATTAAAACCGATGGTGAAGAACCATTTAACAAGAGCTGTCACATTATAGTCACCAGTAAGTCCTGGCGAAGAAACATTCTTTGACCCCTATGCGTCCTTTGGGAGATATTACTTTCTCATTACATTACATTACTAAATGACTTTGCGCCAAAGGTCTCAGATCATCTCAAATCACTGCCACTTTCCACATGCAGCAGTTGAAAACTCATGCTGTTTATGCGACAAGGGTAAGATAAGATAAGATAAG
The DNA here is from genome assembly GCA_018292915.2 of Batillaria attramentaria. NCBI lineage: Eukaryota > Metazoa > Mollusca > Gastropoda > Batillariidae > Batillaria > Batillaria attramentaria. Next base: position 1,837,411 of record JACVVK020000071.1, read on the forward strand.
ATAAGATATTTATTAGTTTCCAGTAAATATGGGACAATTTTGGCTTGCTCCTCAATGTAAGGGCCCACAAAATCTGAACAATCACATACACTCACACACCACACATACCCTATTCATCAAACTACGTCAGTCGAATCAAATCAGTTGAACAGTCCTGGTATAATTATAGCTCATTTCACCCAGCACGTTGGACGGTATTGCGTCCCAAACTTTCCATGTGTGCAAAGTTTTGTGTCCAAACTTCAAGAGTTTCTAGCATTTGTATAATTTTACACACACACACACACACACGCACACACACACACACACACGCACGCACGCACGCACGCACGCACGCACGCACGCACACACGAGTTTGATGATTTGCATGGACGCGGGCTCCATCGTAGCTTTCTTTCCATATCCAACTTATGGTCGACAAATCAGTTTTATGGCCTGTGTGAACTATCAAAATTCTAAAGCAGCTGAAATGCTGACTGCTAATATCATTGTGTACGAGGCACACTATTAAAAGCCAACAATAGGAAAAGGGCGGCGAGGGGGGGGGGGGGTATATAGTACAGAGGAACATACTACACAGCCCTCTCCCTCACACTCTCTTTCGGCTCTAGCACGCACGCGCGGCGATAAGTGGCCATCGTACTGTAACAACAGATAAGATGTCTCCTTGTGTTTTTTTTTTTTTTTTTTTTTTTTACGAATACAGCTGTTGACGAGTGCGCTAGCCGCCCGTGCCTACATAACGGCGCATGCCTGGACACAAGAGGTGCTTTCTCCTGTACTTGTCCGCCCAGATTCCGGGGAGAGTTGTGTGAACTAGGTGAGATGTGAAATACTCTGGCAAACCAAACGTTAACAGCGCTCTAGTTGTCAAGACAGGTCATTTCAAACAGCATGATTGTGCTTCTCTCTTCGTACTGTGTGGCAAGAAAGTTTGCCCGACCATGCCACGTGCTGTGCTCATTAATTTTTTGCCGCGGCACGCGATTGGCTGAATTCTGGGGGCTCGCCCCCTTTGGTCTGCTGGTCTTGGCGCGCCTAGACACACACAGATTTAGACAAAGTGGCATACTGTTTTGTGAGAAATGTAACAGGGCCATGACTGACCCCCCCCCCCCCCTCCTCAATCACCCCCGGCCGCAACCAGAAAACCTGATAATCAAAATAGAACCGTGTTCAGTACACAAAAACACTGCAGGAATGTAAAGAGGACTTTGCCTGGTATCATTCCATATTAATAAAGAAGCAGTTTATTTCAATTCAACATAACTTGATTGTCTGAGACAGCTATGGAAATTGCCTTTGGGCTCGTCTTCAAGATACACATTAACAAACGTGGAAAACACACACACACACACACACACACACACACACACACACACACACACACACACACACACACACACACACACACACACACACAGAGGGGACTTCCCTGTAGACTTGACACTGAGAACCGCAAATAAGACATTCAGGATCACTACCGAAAACTGCCGAAGGGAAGCGAAGGAAAAAAGAAAAAAGAAAAAGGTATAGGCTTAAAAATCACTACGAAACTGTCATCAAAACTACCGGCCTACACTCGTTACGCCAAAAAACAGTGGAAAATAGGCCAAGTTCTCGCTAACCTGATGAATTCGTGTTTGATGAATACGTATCATTATTTTCATCCTCCACTTCCGACATGACGGATCATTTTTCTAAAGAACATTTCATCACTGCAGACGTTACCGACTATTGCGCCAGCGAACCGTGTCAAAATGACGGCAACTGCACTAACTATCCAGGTCATCACGAATGCAACTGCACGGCCGCCTTCAAGGGAGTCAACTGTGAATCAGGTAGCAAACTACTTTTTTTTTCTATTTCGAGGTTATTAGAACAAGAACGTCGACAAATGTTTTGAAGAACACGCAATAGCTTTTATAACTGACATCTGGCGTTGCCCATTAGGAGGGATCACTAAAAAATAATTAAAAAAAATGCATTGTTACCTCATACCTTTGTGCAAAAGGCAGATTTTCTGCCAAACTAAATCCTTTGATCTCTTGGCACATTTTATTAGAACTGTGCGTTTAGGAAAGCGTGGATAAATTAAACAAATAAGACGTGTTTAATGAGGGTGTGTTTACACTTGTCAATTTTACCGGCATGGAGCCGGGTTGATAGTTTTTACATTTAACCAACCAGAATTAAAAGCGACACGGGTTCAAGCCTGTAACCGACCAGGGTTGATCCCGGGCCCAGGGCCAACTCGCATTTCATGTAGCTGGTGTCGTGATATGATGCTTTCGTCAAGACATGGCGGTGGACATGACGCAGGTTTTCCTACGTCATTGTCAGGGTTAGACTTGCAGAGAATGTAAGCGCTTTTGATAGTAGACTCCAAAGTGCAGTCCCTTTTCGGCGGGTCGTGAAAATTGGACTGCTTACAGCATTTTCGAAAATGGCGATTTGTTTTTAGAAAAGGGAAGACTTCTGCGTCATATGATTCGATTTGAAACGAGACTTATATCCGATCACTTTTCGTTTGGGCAAAATCTTTGCCAGCGGACAATTATTGTTGTGCTTTGATTGGCACTGTTTACGTGGTACACTGATCCAACAGGATGTGAGTAAACGGCAAGGGGCTTGCACTCTGACAGGCAAAGGTGTTGTACACTACAGGCAAGTATTATTGCACGGTGCAGACGATCACGTACCTGCCTTGTGGTGGAATAAACGACGATTACAAAAGCTCTAGGACTGAATGTAATATAGATATATAGGTCTGGTATATCTAATATATATAATTCTGATAATATATAATGTGATATTTTATAGTTTTCACAATGAGGTGCCCCCGATTACGGAAAAATACACCACACGAGTTTGTTGATTTCGACCGTAAAACTGCGAGTTTTAACGAGCAGTTTTACGGTCGAAATCAACAAACGAGCTGCATTTCTTTGATTTGAAAGCTGACATCGGCAATCCAAATGCTTCACGCGACATCACTGACTGAGGTGCTTTTTTCCTCGCTTTGTCCATAGGCTTTGAGAAGTCAGCTTTTCCGTTTCGAAGCCTCCGTCTTAGTAGAGAACTGGAACTAGGCTTATCATTACGCTTGTCACAAACACGACCGCTTGTTGATAAAATGCAGCAAAAGATCAACAATTCCACGTCAAGCGACTGGCAAATTTCCTTCGTCCCCATTTCCGTACGAAGTCGAACTACGTCATGTCGTGACGTAAATTATTCTTTAGTCCCTTTTCGCGTCATATTGTGACGCAATCCTTTCACCAGAACACACTGCTGGAACACTGCTAGGGGTAATACCTGTTCACTCTTTAAGGCGATGTCACACTGAAAACAAGTTTCCCCGCTACGGTCAAGACATTCCTACCTTACTGGACACCCTTTTCTTGTATGTAGAACTTCAATGCGTATGAAATACCTCTGGATGGGGTTTCGAAGGTATCGCACAAACCTATGACGCGTTTGACGTCACAGCTATGTGTGATGTCAGTGGTCGTCAATGCACCGGCTTTTAGTCTAGACCAAGTCAACTCGGACTGAACACCGGCTTGTTGTGTAAGCAACCTCAATAAATACAACATGCAAATCCCTGGCCTACTAACCGCAGTGCGTACGTGTGTGTGTGTGTGTGTGTGTGTGTGTGTGTGTGTGTGTGTGTGTGTGTGTGTGTGTGTGTGTGTGTGTGTGTGTGTGTGTTTCAGTCGTTCTGTGCACAAGCATGAGGTGTAGAAATGGAGGCACATGTATTGAGTACCCCGGTTATTACAAGTGTGACTGTCCACCATATGTCTCAGGCGTTAATTGCGAAAGGCTTAAAGGTTAGTATGGCTAGCGATAGACATAAGATTTGGGCAATGGTGTCTGGTCCGCGAGCACCACGTCTCGATAAACTCGGAGCGAAGAATTTTTCCTTCTCGCACGTGGCACCGTTTATTCCGGCCGATCATCGGGGGTTCTCTCCGGGTACTCCGGCTTCCTCCCCCTCTGCTTTGGAAATGTTCAGCCCACCAAATTTTAAAACAAATGCAATCCTAAATTCCGAAACTTAAATAGCTGAGCTGACCCTCCGCACCACGTGATTGTAATGTGTTCATTCTAGCGTGTGAGAGAATGCGTGTGATTCACGTGAGCGTGCGTGTTGGGTTCAGCTCGAGGCTCATTGAGCCAGTTCAAGGAATTGGGTAAAGCGCCCCACAATACGCAGTTATTATTATTAAAAGTGAAATGATGATCAGATCGGATGATTGGGTAAATCACACTTTTTTTTTGAAGACGCTTGTGACTTTTGGACCAAGACAGTGGCTATTCATGCATATATGCTTTCTTCATTGCAGCAAGCGGGGGCCCAGCATCCCCAGTGCTTGTGCTGGTGATTGGCACAACTAGTGCTGGATTCCTCGTGGCTGTCGTCATGACTATCAACGCAGAATGCCGCCGAGCTCGGAAGCGCACCCTACACAGTAACTCCATTTGATAAACCTGAGTATAAGGATGGTCGTATACCTGGATAGAAACTGGCCTATCCAAGCCTGTCCCTAGCTATCCCTAAATTCAATTCAAATTCAATTCAAAAATACTTTATTTGTCCCTTTCGGGCAAGTAAAAGGTAGCCGGTAACCGGACGGGCAATGACTAATGATAAAAATCAAACGTAGGTACACTTCCCGAGTACCTTTTTGTTAAGCTCACCACGTACGAAACATCCCGCACTCTCCGCTCATCCTGAGAAAAGCTACTTAAGGTCCCCCGGGTCAGCCTCAAAACATTTGGCCAACGTTCTAACGTTCTTTCAGTTATAGTGCCATGCCATCTTCTCTGAGAAGCATCCCTTCCCTCCTATAGTTTAAAGCACAACTCAAAACATCTTTTCAAACTAGCTTTAAATCTTTTAAACTCCACCGCCTGTATTGATGTGTATAAATGTGTGCATGTGAGCGTTGTGTGTGTGCGTGAGCAAAAAGCGCATTAATTGCTTTTCTAAGCAGAACTCCGCGCTCTCCAAGTGTAATATATTCTTCTTCTTCTTCTTCTTACACGTTCTGTTTGGGTTACAACATGTTGGTAAAGACGGTGGGAAAATCTGGATATTCTATCAACCAACTATGGGGACGAGACAAGGCAAGGATAGGACCATTTCTATCCAGGTGTATGTGCACCCTAAGACTTCTATATCAGAACCTTGCCACAGAACATGAAACATGACCCTGGGGCGACATCACCTCTGTGTTACGACCTCGCCCTGAAACACGACTTTTTTTTCATTGCCAGTTCTTAGACACAGCGAGTCCTTGGCACTTGGACAGCAGCACTCTATAACAAGTATGTGTAATTATTATTGTGTTACAGATCTTCAAATGAGACGAATGAGTCGGCGAGCGACAGTGGCGGAAACCAGGCGACGTCGTATCACAATTTTGCATCCACGTGCAGGTTTCTTCTCTAAGGCTCACGTCACACGGGAAATGTTTTTGTTCGAACAAACACGGAGAACAGCGCATGGAAAAATTCAGAAAAAATTAGGACAGAGGCGTGCTGTAGCCACATGTCGCACGAGGCACACTATGTTCGCTGTTTGTTTGGACTAAACAAATTCCCGTGTGACATCCGTCATTAGTATTGATATTTATCAACCCTGTACCATCGGCCACATGACGTTAGCCTCAGTGTGCACAGAAGCGGTGAATTCTGTCGCATTCACCTGCACAGTACATTTTCAGCCTGTTCAGAGATTATTGCCTGCATGAGTTGTCTCCCTTGCCGCAGCAAGCATGCATTTTTGTGGCAGAGCGCAGAGTTGCCACGAAAAATGAATGCTTGCTGCGGTTCCGTGTATGCAAAAGAGACAACTCATGCAGACAATCATCTCTGAAACAGACTGAAAATGTACTGTGCCGACGAATGCGACAGAATTCACCGCTTCCGTGCTCACTGTGAAATGACACTGTGACCACAACGTTGTTCACAACTGTCCACTTTCCTTGTCACCGAGCGTGATAGTTTTATTCCTTGTTAGTTATTAGTTGTCTCGGCTCAGGTCTCGGTTAGCCTGTTTCGCGTCAGTACAGAGGCTGACGTCAGTGCGGCCGATGGTACAGGATTGGGTATTTAGATTCCTCCCGCTACCGTAGGCGAGTGAGTGAGTGAACAACAAGGACTTATACGTGGTTTGGCGTTCCTGTCCTACTATAAAAAAAAGAAAGAAGTAAAATGTAACGTTGGACAAATGATGCAAACTGGTCTACAGGGCAATATAAACCCAGGACATGCAGGAGACGCTGCACCTTCATGCTAACTTATCGCACACCCGATCACAAAAAAAGCATAGGGTGGGTGGGTGGGTGTTGAGGGGTTTAACGTCCTTTTCCACCACATAGGGTGATATCAAAGACGGGGCAACGATGAAAAAGCCAGCACAATATTTGGCCCCAGCCGGGATCGAACTCACGACCCGAGCATTAGAAGTCCAACGCTCTACCATTCGACCACCCCGGCTCCCCCACAAAGAAGCATAAAAGACAAACAGGAATTATAACCAGGTAAAACAAACATAAATACTAAGTGTATCTATAGCAAATATGGAAACTTATCATCTCAGTCCTAGGGGCAATGGGGAGCCGGGGTGGCCGAATGGTAGAGCGTTGGACTTCCAATGCTCGGGTCTTGAGTTCGAATTCCGGCTGGGGCCAAATATTGTGCTGGCTTTTTCATCGTTGCCCCGTCTTTGATATCACCCGTATGTGGTGGAAAAGGACGTTAATCTCCCAAACATTCCCCCCTAGGGGCAATACTACACCATTGCAAACCATATGCCTAACATTGCTTGTTCCTAACCAGCGATAGTGCAGACATAATTGAGAGGGGGAAACAGAAGAAATATAGATGATAGGGCCGAACAGAAATCAGACGAGAGACTGACGATGACGGCATGTGTGCTCACTATCAACTGCATTTACCTCTTAAAAGCCCACGCAAAATTGCTACTTTAAGTGAAGTCTTCAGATCACTAGAAGCCACTTCAAGCCACTACTATGCAATCTGCAGAGGTCTCGGGCCTCGCGGGGAAGGCCCATGCCTTGTGTAATAGTGGCTTGAAGTGGCTTCTGTTCGTGTGCAGTGGCTTGTTCTTTTTATCCAGTCTTATCATATAGCGGGCAGGGGGTGGTAGGGCTTGGGCTCATAAGTGCTTCACGGACAATCGTTTCTGTTCCCTTTCTGTAATAATGACAGCATGGGATGCTTTCACATTTCAGAGTCCAGAGTTCCTGGACCTTCCCGGCAAATCGTCTCGTTTGAAAATGACAAGGTCGAAACGCACACCAAGGAAAGTTCGCCACCAACTGCCGAGAACAGTGCACGTGACCCACCTTCTACCGAGAACAGTGCACGTGAGCCGCCATCTACCGATAACAGTGCACGTGAGCCACCATCTACCGAGAACAGTGCACGTGAGCCGCCATCTATCGAGAACAGTGCACATGAGCCACCATCTACCGAGAACAGTGCACATGAGCCACCATCTACCGAGAACTGTGCGTCGGAAGACTAAAGTGCCTTCTTCACCATCCAGGGGTGACACCACCCACTTACCCTCCCGGCAAGTCGCCGCGTCTGACGATGACGAGGACAAAACGCACACCAAGGAACGTGAGCCACCATCTACCGAGAACACAGAACTGTGCGTCGGAAGACTAAAGTGCCTTCTTCACCATCCAGGGATGACACCAGCCACTTATCCTCCCGGCAAGTCGCCGCGTCTGACGATGGCCAGGACAAAACGCACACCAGAACGTACTGTGGAAACCTCCACCAAAGAGCCTTCTTCCGTTGATCCAGTCAGTAATGAAGTTAATACAGTGTACTGTATACTCATCCCAAGAAGCAAACGAAAAGGATTCCCGTTCAGTCGGACCGACATCTGCATCAATGCCAAGCTTCACAGACTTATTGGTGATGTGGATGAGGACTATTTTCTTGCGATCGACGTCAGGTTACGTCACACTGTGATGTTCTTTTCCTGCAACTGTGACGAGAGAGCGAAAGGTCACGCGCATGCACGCAACTTCAGTGCGTAAGTTCAGGTGTCTCCAGTTCAATGGGACGCGTGATGAAAGGGATTCCCCAAGTCTCCGGGTCAAAAGCCTTACCACACCCACCCAAGCTTTGAGGTTGTAGCGAAGTGTGTTCTCATCTTTGCGCCTAGGTACAAATCTCCTGGTTTAAAGCCCCTGAGTTCGGAACGCCGCTGACATGAAAAACTGTCACTTTCGAATCTCTAAATGTATTTGCCAGATTGAAGGATGCTTCATTTGACCATCGCACCCGTTTTCGTGGCTTTGTGGCTTCTAATAGTAGAGAAATACCACTTTCTTTTGGCCTGCATTCCGTTCCTGAACGAACTGGGACTCGACAAATATTCTAAAAATAGCCACCAATCAGCGCCGTCTAGCTGGTCTCCAGTCCGCAACCAAATAACATCGTGTGCTCAGTACGCAGTACGCTTCCATGCACGTAGAACAATATATACGCTAACCAGAGTCACTTTAACGGTTTCAGATGCTGTAGTGTGTCCCATGTGACTGATTCTGATGCATGGATTAAGCACATATTCGGGGGGAAGTTTTCCCACAGCGTTGTTGTATGCCTGACAAACGCATTGCGATTTTCAGGTTCAAACGCTTGATTGAGAGAGGACCATAGGGATTTCTGAATCTATCACGTTTGCACGGTGGAACTCTGTACCTACGTGCAGAGGGCATCCTCTCAATACATGTGTGGAATCACCTGAAATGTTAGCAGCCATTATGAGAACAATCTGATCAAGAGTCTCCTGCTCTTGATTGTAAGATTGTAAGCGGTGAGCCGACCACCTTGGCTGCAATGTTCATCAGCCGCAGCAGCTGTGATCTCGCCACCACAGTGATGTTCCCAAACAACCCATCAAAATCATATATCTGATCACACTGTCAATCATGGCTTTGTAAAACATCAATTTTGTGTCATCTGCACCAAGACATCTCAAGTCCCGCAAAAAAAAACCACCCACCTCTGTCGCCCTTTTGTACAGCTATGCTCAACATGCACAGCCCAGCGTCAATATGTACGTCTACATGCTTGTATGAGGTGACCTGCTCAATCTCTTCATTGTCAATAAAGACACGTTAGAGCTTAGAGGCAAAATTGGAACTGCAGATTATTTCCTTCCTGTGTACAAAGAAAAAAAAATCTCCCCTTCAGTGAAGTGAGTCCACATTTTACAATGCGTAGGGTTCGTGCACAAACCAGGCAGTGCTTCGGCATCGGGGCTTGCCGAGTAGAGTCGCTGTCTGTTTCTTCTCCCGTCAAGCGCCCAGGTAGGCTGTCTTCAATTAAACCACTCAAACCCACTCCAGCGACGGACAAACCAATACGCGATATACTGCTACAGTCAATTTATAAAAGGGTCTAACTACTTACCGAATCAATGGCGCTGATGCTGTTTTACCCAACGACAGCACAGCCGGTTCAGCAAAAGAAACTAATAAGGCCAACAGTGACCACACACCGAGTGTTTACTACTATTGTCCAGCGGTATACAATACAGTCGTGAGAAGGTTCATAAACTAGGGGGCTTGCTTCTCTGTTGCTGTTTCCTTGGTTGACCAGTTCATAAAAGAAGCTGGAGATCACCTGTAGACTGGGGAGGTTCCACAAATGACCGAAAACGACCGGAAACAAGGCCAGCTATGGTAAAAGCGCGGTACAAAGCACACAGATATAACTACACACGAATGTCAAAAAAAAAAAAGAAAAAGAAAAAAAAAGAGATGAAAGTAGACATTTAAATAAGTCCAAGTAAGCAATTCACTTCTACCCCGCGATATTGCAGTATTCAACCCGATGCTGGCTTGGAGGGCCAGTCGCAGTTCCTTGGGTAAGACAAAACGTGTCGGAGGGTTAGGGTTAGTAACCTAGGCAGAAGGAGGGTTAGTAACCTCATTTGAATGAGGCTTTAGGTTAATAAACTAGGTTAGGGTTAGAAGTCACAATGACAGGGTTAGGGGTTAGGTTTTATACTGGGTTTGGTAGGCACTCTTTTATTTCAGAAAAAAACCAAACGTATTTCAGATGGGACGTAGCGCGTTGCCGCAGTGCAGCGTACCCATTTTGGGGGTCTTTTCCCTGCATGCATTGTGTGTACATGTTGTTTTCCATTCCGACCGCGGCCCCTGGGCCTGGCGTTTGGAATGCCGGGTATTTTTAACCTACACACTTGATACTGTGCTTGCGTGTGTACACGAAGGCGCGACAGGCGAGGCTGCACGTGAATTTGACTCGATTTGGTTAGGAAAAAAATCCCACCAAATGCCTGCCCACCGCAGATTCGAGCCTACGCCTGAGGATGTGTAGTAGCGTCCTCACAATCTGTAGAGGACGGCTTAGCCACTACCCCAACAATTCCCTGGCCCCTGTTTGACGGACGACAATGCGTGCAAGTGCATATTTCACTGTCCAGATCCATTCAACGATAGCACAAAATCCCACAATGCAACGCCCGACACCGTACACTTTCTACGGGTATCAGCGCGCACTTCACGGTACGTTAAACTGAACAAAAGCTTTTTGTGAGGTGAACCACACACAATAAATCCATGATTTCACGTACATGTGCCTTCATCTACTAAAAATGTGACGGTGTGCATTTCAAACGCGAGTCGAATTACAATAGAACCAAACACTGCACAGACTGTTAATCCTTTCTATGGCCAGTCGAGCATACTGTCAGGCAGGTGAATTCTTTCCCCAAGTCGAAGGAGATCGAACACAAGACACGAAAAAGTGTTCTTAAAGGTCTGCAATCTGAACAAAAAGCCACATAAAGTGTGTTTATAAAACTCTGCGACTCCACAGTCAGCTCTGTCACAGTTACAGAGCTTTCAGCGCTTCGGAGACCCTTATAAAACCAGAGCGTGATTTTGTGGTGATTTCATCGTCACAGTACAGGGGTGAATCAACATGCACATGCGTTTTTCCGGTGCTGCTAAGCCGCTCCCACGTCACAGCACCGCGTTTTTCCAAATTCAAAACTCCATAGCACTGGAAAAAAAGCTTTGGGTTTTCAGCTGCCCGTTAGAAAGATTGAAAGGGATCGTTTATCAACTAGAAAACGACTTGTACTAATACGTTACTACAATATAAAGATGTGTGTATATTCATGTTATAAAAGGTCGGCTTTTGATGAGAGCAAACGTCGTCGAGACTTTTGAAGTGGCATAGCAACGGAATAGGGTCGTCCCGGCATTTTGCCCCCCCCCCCCCCCCCACACACACACACACACCGTGATTGTGCTTTCGGTCAGTGAGAGAGACACATCGCTAGAGTGACCAGCTGTGCATTCTTCACAGGAGGATAGTATTTCAAAACACACTCTGTGTAGCTTTTTGTTGAAATTGCAGACCTTTAAGTCCAGGTGCACACAATACCGCTCAATGAGACACGCCAAAATATGACGTGAATCAGACGTGAATTTCTATTGAAGGTGATTTGTAGGCGCCAGCATTATTTGGGCGGAAATTCGATAGCCAGTGCTGATTTAAATAGCTGTAAAATACAGGCCTACTCTCGTCAATTGGCGTGTAAATCGTTTGCTGATTTGAGAAAGTAGGACTCCACTAATAGGTAGTTAGCGCACAGCGGTGTCAGTTCGACTGATTTGGAACCCACAGTTCCGTCACTCTCCTATTAAAAATCTTGATTGTTTTCATTTTCCTTTGTTTATTTTAACATTCCATCGTAAAATTTAGGGACACGCCTGAGACGACAACATTTCTCACAGATTTGATTCATATCGTTGGGGATCCTCTCTCTCTCTCTCTCTCTCTCTCTGTGTGTGTGTGTGTGTGTGTGTGTGTGTGTGTGTGTGTGTGTGTGTGTGTGTGTGTGTGTGTGTGTGTGTGCCCGTCTGTCTGTCTGCCTGTCTCAGTGTCCATCCGTCCGTCCGTCCGTCTCTCTCTCTCTCTCTCTCGGAGAGCCGGGGTGGCCGACTGGTAGAGCGCTGGACTTCTAATGCTCGGGTCGTGAGTTCGTATCCCGCCTGAGGCCACATATTTGTTCTGGTTTTCTCATCGTCACCCCGTCTTTGATATCACCCGTATTTGGTGGAAAAGGACGTTAGACCCCTAAAACACCCACCCACCCTCTCTCTCTCTCTCTAACGTGTGCGCGTGTTTTCAGTTTATAACATAATTTTCTTCGGGTTTTGTTTTCTTTCCCAGTAGGAAAACAACAGCAAGTTTTGGAACTAGTCTTTCCGCCCACCTGTTCTGTTTTGAAACAAAGATTCTTGTTTGTACCATCAGTAGCACCCCACCCCACCCCTCCGGCCTTTATTTCACCCGGAACTCATACTGCTAGAAACAGAATAACTTGACTGGACGTACATTACAACCTCTGTCAGGACTGAATCAGGAAGGGATCGTGTTTCGGACTACACACTGATCAGTCCCCCCCCCCCCCCACAATACTCCCGTTGTGTTCATTCAGTACTCCGCTGACAGCTTTTGATCCCCCATACTTTCTGTGAAGTCTAGTCCCGGCTGATACGGTCTGGCGTTGGGTTCACGGTCAGTGAATTCCTTCCTCACACCTTTTGTCGACACATCACGTCCGTCGACTGATTAGAAAAGCAAAGGCGGTCCTCCTTGAGAATTGCGCGCTGGAGCAACACAACCTGCGCAATTTGAATTTCAGTCTCTGTTTGCTCGGCCGCGAGTCGCCTTTTGTATTCAGCCGGTTGCTTGATTACAAACTGACTGAGATCGTGTAAGGGCCCGTATTTCAGAGTGTCAGACGGTTAGCGATCAATACTTATATAGAAGGTTAGTTAAGGGTTGATTGGCTGGGCTTGTCACAGTGTGTTCTAATACTGATTTTCTACAAGTACAAAGTGGTTAATTAGAATCAGATGGTCTCCACTTGTTCCGCTTTGCCTGCAATCAGATGTCACTCACTGAACCCTTTATGAGCGAAAATACATAATGTTTAGCAAGAGCCGCAACAATCGGTGAAACAAAACAATGCGGAATATATGTACTTTAGCAAGATCAGCTGAAATGGCTGCTGGTACGTAGTTTTGGATAAGTGGTGCGCCACACAGTCGCCAGCTGAAAACTATAAATACTGGAGATCAAAGTCTTGTGAAAAACCCGCTGCCCGGCCAAGTGGGACTCGAACCGCTCTTACTCTCAGTCACTGCACTGGGCCGTCCGACGTTCCTAGTTACGGTGTCACCACACAACCACCCGGACCACCCCTGATATTGTGTAGGTATAAGCTTGCACGTAAGACAAGTCTAACATTTCTCGCCGTGGTGGCAACTTTACTTTGACACGTGTAAGCGAAAAGTGAGCATGCCGGTGTGTATACTTGCCTTAGTCAATGAACGCCGGTAAAACTCGCATGATCACTTAGAATCACACCCGCTCCGGCCGGTCAGTAACTGAGCCTAAAAGCCCGAAAAACTCACTCACTCAAGCTCACTCGAACCTGCCTCTACTATCACTTACCATCACTTATGCGCCGACAGAGGAGGGAAAAACACGTTGGAAACTCCGGACATCCTCACAAGCAATCGTCCAACTCTAGTTTGTATAATCATATTGAACAGGTAAACAGATCTTTCATCAAGTTTCCATAGTTACTAACAGATGTAATGTTGTTGTTGTTGTTGTTGCTGTTGTTGTTCAATAATTTCTTAAGAATGCAACACCGCAAAGGTTTAAAGATGACAGGGTGGTCCATGAATTCACAGCACCGACAACACACAGAATACTATAACTGTTCGAGTTTCAAAAGCAGAGCTGTCAGGTGTGCTACTTAGTGATATCAGAATGTAAACTTGATTAAAAACTTTTAAACTTCAAAAAAAAATTAAGGCCAGTTTCCATGACTATATGCGCGGGATGGTTGCTTAATCATAAAAGTTATCTCGTGTCTTTCCTCGACTCGGGATTCTACATTAATTTTGTGGTCTTATTTTCCAATGCCCACAGATTTTCACTTACTGAGACTCACAAAGTTATTGTCTTCTGTGTCACAGTATGGTCGGTGCTGTGAATACATGGACCACCCTGCCCGGCATCTCAGTCTGCTGTTCCGTTCAACATGACAATAAAAACACAGTATTACATCTCTGGGCAACTGATATTTCAGTGAACCCGTCAAACTGCGCTGCCGAACTGGGCCATCTCGGTGACTCGCCGGACACCGACTGTACCGGCTAGGGGCTGACCGTTCCTAACCGGCCGGGCCGCCGCACCAGTAAGTACCAGCCGGCAAACCACTCAGCTAAACCACTGAAAGTCAACACACACACACACACACACACACACACACACACACACACACACACACACACACACACACACACACACACACACACGCGCGCGCGCGCAAGTTCACCGCATTGGCCATTGACACACAGCCCTCAGTGCCGGCGGAGTGATGGCGAGATTACGGTACCTTTGCGCCATCACGGTAACAACTATCAGTACACGGGAGGTAAATGTACGGGTGCTAGTAGAATTTGCTCCCTTCCCGTTTCCAAGATGGAGGTATAATTCCAAAGCTTCTCTTTACCTAATTTTGAAGTACTGATTACCCGAAGTATTCCAACCTCATGCGTGTGTGCACTCTTGCGAAATATTGTTGATCATCATATCTGCCTTTCTGTTACATTTTAGTTACCTGCTGTCGTTGAAACTGTTAATTTTTGCATCAGGTGATAGGGCAAAGTACACCATGCACTCGTGAAACGCGTCCCGGCGTGGCCCATTCGTTGCTAACCTTGTAACAAGATGCCGGTGTAGTTGCTACTTCGTTGTTTATGATGTGAAACTTCTGAAGATGAGCAACGTAGAATATATCCTCGTTCTTGTGACTGAACGCGGCGTTGACATAGGCTGGCTGGCTGGGCTTCGGTCAAGAGAGAACGTTTTGTAATCATCAAAGTCAAAATGCTACCTTCGTACTTTATCTTTACTTCATTCAACTTTGCAAAGCTGGTACTAGGATCAGTGTACGCCAGAAAAAGGAGACATTTGAAACAAAAGGATGTCGATTCAGTGATTGGCTCACCATAATTTCTCGTGTGAAAAACAAATTGCATTTGAATTTAAACACAAAAACAAACAAACAAAAAAAAAAACCCCAATTTTTTTGGCATTATATTTTTGATCATGATTGATGTCAGAACTGGTTTTTAGTGACTGTTTTATGTTTCAGGTTCAGATTGTTCAAGCCCGCACTGGGGACCTGATCACAACTCTTGGTGATGTAAGTAATTAAATGAAGTTTGGTCTGCTAAAATCAGAAATGGTACGTATTAACGTACATTATCAGGCTCATTTTAACTTTAAAACTGAATTGTTTTGCTGCTTTCTTAATTTATTCAAACTTTTATCAAAGGTGAACAAGGCCTCTTTATTGTGTACATGTTAGTAGTTCTGTGGTACTTTAACTGATTAATATTATTATGCATGCCTCAAAAGAGAAGTAACATTACATTTATCTTTCTGTCTTCCTTTTTTAAATCTCTAGCTCAGGCCAAAGTCCACAATTCAAGATGTCAAGAAAGCTTTCAGCAAAGAAAGTAAGTCTTGCCGAGTAAGCAGCTTGTGATCAGTAGTAAACATGGTAAATCAACAGTAGATCTCTATGTGTATTGATCAGGGCTCGTGTTAACGCACAAACTGTGCATATTGATGCACAGAAATCACGAAATGACGCAGAGAAAAAATCGCTGGAGGTTTTACTGACGCACAGATTTTAAAATTTTGGAGCAGGAGTGCGTCGCGTGATAATCAAATTTAGTTTCAATCTTCTGCAATCGATTGTCAGAGCAGTTGCCACAGATGCTCTGAAATGCTGATTACCATGCTGTTTATATAGCAACTGTATTGTGTCAAAATAGTGGAACGTGTAATATTTGGACTTTCACAGGGCTCCCTAAAAGCCACAGACCTAAAGGGTCCACTGACCCCCAGTTCAAAATTTTAGGGGGTCTTTGTACCTCCACTTTCAATTTTTAAAGGGTCAGAATCATTTCTCAAGTTTTTAGTGCATGGAATTATAAATTCAGTAAATACTGCTGAACAGAGGTGTGTGTGTGTGTGTGTGTGTGTGCCGTGCCGTGTGTGTGTGTGTGTGTGTGTGTGTGTGTGTGTGCAAAACTGAATTTTATCAACTTCAAATCATATAATTAAATGAAGTGGGTACAATTCAGTTTTGAAAGTTGGAAACCCTGACTTTTTGCCGCTGCTCTGTGCCGACTCTGATGCGACGTCTGAATCGTAGCTATGAAACGCCGAAGTGCACCCGCTGACCGCTGTCGGGCGAGGGCTCGAGCCCCTCCACAACTTTTCCACTGACGAAAAAGTCCATAGTCTTTTGAACTTTCACTTTTTTCGGTGGCATGATTCGTCTCAGAGAAAGCGAATCCGATCGGTAACAAGAGCGCTGACTCTAAAATCTTTCGTCCATGGTTTCGAGCGCAGAAGCGGAAAAAAGATGGGGCACGTTCAGTACGCGAGAGTGGCTGTAGTAGCCGCCGATCTGCAGCATCAGACAGTTAACACCTGCGAGCGTTAAACAGAACCCAAAACAGATCCGAACTGAACGCGACCAAGGCAAGGGAGAACACTCACTCGATCACAACAAGCCTATAGGCGTACGCACGGTAGTGCAGAGGTAGTGCGTCAAGCTAAGCACAGATCGCGTTCATAATGCTTCAACGTACCCCCTCGAATTGTTCTTAGGACGTAAATTTTTACTTCAGTGCGTAAATTACGCACAGACGCACAGTTTAGGGAGCCCTGTTTCATCATACTTTGTTTAGAATAATGGCAAACTAACCTTTAAACTATATTTGTCCAATTTTTTGGTTGTTGAGATGACTAAGTTCACTAGATCTGTTTCTTCTATATTTCTGTTGAGATAACCAAGTTCACTATATCTGTTTCTTCTATTTTTCAGAGCCAAAGTATTATCCTGATCGTCAGTCTTTCCGAGCTGATGCCAGTGAGTTTAACCAAACAAGAAGTGAACAAGAACATCTGTTATAAATCTTACATCGTGATTTTTTTTTTTTTTTTTAAAGAAGAAAAAGAAAAAAATCACATGAATTTGTGTTGTATCTCTAAAAGAGAACTTGATTTGTTGATAAGTACAGTCAGTCTGTTAGCTGAGTCATTGATTGCTGTTCTGTTGGCTCAGTGCTAGCCTTTGAGATGCTGTCACTGTGCAGGTGTCTAAGTGGTGTGATGCTACACACTACCAAAACAGTTCAGAACAGTCTGTGATCATTATAATCCGCAGTATTGGGCCTTTAAGTTTAAAATGAAGACGTGTAATTACTAATCCTCCAATTGCTTTCCTTTTCCAGAGGGCAAGATGCTCAAAGATGGAGACACTTTGGAGTCGGTTGGAATCAGGAATGGTGGCAAGCTGTTTTTCAAGGACCTTGGCCCGCAAGTTGGGTGGACAACTGTGAGTTTACAAATATGTATGGGTGTGCAGCTTGCTCTAAAAGCTTCTGGTCTGAGCACACGCTAAATGCATGTGCACCCATATATGCATATCTGCATGCACACACACACACACACACACACACACACACACACACACACACACACACACACAGATGGTGATAAAAGCCACACCAGACTAGAGGGCACAAAATACTGTGTATGAGTGACGTGTGTTAGCACAATGAGTCACTGTGTCTGAGAAGTGCGCTATATAAATGAAATTTATTATTATTATTATTAATACTGATGGTTTTACCGAATGGGATTTTTAAAGGTTACCAGGACTTAATATTTGCATCGGACATTGGACTGATCCATTTTCAGAATGTCCTATTACTTTCTTAGCAAGGTGGACATTTATGTCCTATCATTTTTGTGCCACAATGGACAGTATTCAAGACAAAATGTCCGTTACTTCTACGGTCAGTCAGGACATTTCTCCTGTTTAGCTCGCACAGATATGGAGCCCTGGGCCACTGAGTTTCTCTCAGAGCTTTATTGGACCGGATGTACATAATACTCAGTGGATACTGATTGCCAGTGGTATCTTACTATGTTTGTGTCTACGCTGACCCCAGGGTTTGTTTTGCAGGTTTTCCTGACAGAGTATGCCGGCCCTCTTGTGATTTACCTCATCTTCTACACCAGACCAGCTATCATCTACGGAGCCGGAGCTGACAAACTGCCATATGCTCAAGTTGTCAAGTTAGTACTCACGTCTTGAGTTTTTATTTTATTTATTTATTTATTTATTTTTGTTCCTCGAAGGGAGAGCACACGTGTAGGTGGAGCTCTTTGTCTGTCGTGCGTATGAGTTGAGGTGTATGTTGTAGATGCCCATTGAAGTAGGAGTGCACATCTTGAGAGACTTTCTTTAGGTCTGTGGGTTCTTTTTAGTTCAGCTGGAAGTTCGCTCGTAGGCAGGCATGGTTTCCCAGATTATGCTGTGGTCTGATGTTTAGTAGGTGTTGGTTACTGACACGTTTGCTTTGGAGAACAATAGGTGTCCTTACAAGACAGATTAAATCTCTTTAAAAAAGAAAAAAGAAGCAACTGTGATAATTTTGAAAAAAAAATTATGAGAATTTGCAGTCATTTGTTTTACTTCTTGTACGTCTTTGAAACCTTTTTTTATTTGAATTTTTTTATTTTTTTTATTTTTTAAATATGCGTTCCTTAAAGCCTGGTGGCTGGCAATATACATCCATGTATACAGTTGTATAACATATCTATGCTTCCTTTCCAACAGCATTGCAGCTGCATGCTGGACATTCCACTATGCCAAACGTCTTCTGGAGACAGTCTTCGTACACCGCTTCTCTCATGCTACAATGCCCATCAAGAACATTTTCAAGGTAGGGGAGGGTTTCTTGAAAATCCAAGAAGAACAAACTAGAAAGAAGCCGAGGTGCTACCAAGAAGAGTAGTGTAGAAAGTGATTGATGGACATGTAAGCCCTTGGTTGAAGCGATACTGAACCTGATTGGTTGATTTTATGGGTTGGTTGTTTGCTGCTAAGTAAGAGAAATATTTCGGTGCATAACATTTTGGGGGGGGGGGGGGGGGGGGGGGGGGGGGGGGGGGGGGGGGGGGGGGGGGGGGGGGGGGGGGGGGGGGGGGAGTCATCTGTATTTGTTTTTCAGTTGTTTCTTGTTGCTGTTCTGTTAAGTTAAATTTCTGGATTGCCTTTGTCTTCCCTACCAAAAGTACCCTTACAATATTCACCATTTGACTGGACTGAAACTGAGATAATTTTGAAGTCTAAAGTGTAAACTTTAGTGTGTGTGTGTGTTTGTTTGCAGAACAGCATGTATTACTGGGGCTTTGCTTCATTTGTGGCATACTTCATGAATCATCCCATGTACACGCCACCAGGTTTGAACTTTTTGCCTTTGAAACTGTTCTGTCGGGTTGTGTGTGGTTAACTTGAACTGAAAGGGAACGTCAGTGTTTTCTGTAGTAAGCTTGGCATAACAAAGTTGTTACATTTCCTGAGAAGTTTTGCATTTATGCAACTATAATAGCTTCCATATTTTGACGGTCATCAAGGAATTTTGGTGTAACTGCATTTTGAGAATAACACGGGTAATATGCATTGTTCACTTCTCCCGTGTTATTCTCAGAATGCAGTTATCCCAAAATTCCACGATGGCATTGATCTACACAATTTTCAGTAGTCAGGGAGCATGTATTGACATGGACGTTTTGATTTTGTATTTCCAGTAGTCATAATCGTGAAAATTTTAAACGTCTACTCAACAGCATGTTGTTGATGTTTGGGCTGAACTTTTCTTTGATGTTTCCAGCTTATGGAGATCTGCAGGTGTATGGTGGACTGGCAGCATTTGTTGTGAGTAAAAGTTACAAACTGATATCTTTTGTCTACTTCTTGAAATGCTGTGTGAAAATGTGTGTGTGTGTGTGTGTGTGTTGTGTGTGTGTGTGTGTGTGGTGTGTGTGTGTTGCCACTGTGATTGTTAAATTTGTTTGGAGCCATTCTTGAAAAAAATGATTATGTTTGTGACAAACAATAAAAAAAATCTGCATGTAGCAGTCATCATTTCAAACTGTCAGAAATTGTTGCTGCACTATCTGAAGATGGAAAGCAGTCATCACCAAACTGACCATGTCTTATTAAATGGATGAACAGGAGGGAGTGCAGTTCAGTTACCTGTCGGGTGTAAGATTTCCCTTTTTCTTTTCCAGCTAGGAGAGCTTGGCAACTTCTCCATTCATGTTGCGCTCCGTAACCTGAGGCCACCAGGTGTGTTTTTGTATTTATGTTATTAATATGTGTATAATAACACATCTTACAGTTGTACGTAATATTTGTATAGAACTTTGTTTCAAAAAAGAAAAAAAAAAGTAGATTGGCAAACAGAGAATTGGACACTGCAGACACTCCCTAAGTAAACAGTGGGGATGAGAAGATGGCCACCACAACAAAGTGACCGTTTGGTGATGGGCTGGTTGGGACTGCCATTACAGGTGGCACAGCTGTATAAGACAGGTGACCGTCTTTTACAGTGTACGTATAGAGGGAAAATGCTGGTGGGTCCTTTGGGATGAGTGGTTTGGGCAGTGGCACGACTTACAGAGGTGACTGTCTTGGCAGGTTTGACTGTACATTTGTTGTATAGTAATTGGTGATGTGTTCTAGAGATTAACACAGGCGTTTTGTGTGGACAGGAACCAAGGATCGTAAGATTCCCTACTCCACGTCTAACCCCTTCACCTGGCTGTTTGGTCTTGTGTCCTGTCCCAACTATACGTATGAGGCTGTCTCCTGGATCGCCTTCACAGTCATGACTCAGTGTCTGCCAGGTAAGGGCACTATGACGGCCATGAGCCTTGCGTATTACTGTACCCGCAAGTTTTGAGGAGTCATTACATAGCGATCACAGCTTTGTTGAAAGCCTGTCAGCTGTCTGCAGCAGGGATTCGTATCCATGGGAACTATAAGAGGACAAATGTCCTAACTGATTTTAAAGTGTAGGACATTTGTTCTAAACATCGCCCACCGTGGCACAGAGATGATAGGACATGTGTCTGCCTTAGTAAGAAAGTAATTGGACATTTAAGAAATGAATCGGTCTATGACCAATGTCTAACACCGATATGAAGCTCTTCTGCAGGGTTTGCAAAATGCCCTTATCCCCATATTCAAAATGGGTAAAGCTGCAGTTTAAAAACAGGGTCGATAATGTTCAGCGCAAACTATTCAGATGCCATAAGAGCGCACACACACACACACACGCACACGCACACTCTCTGTGGCATCCAGTCACCTGTACTCACGAAGTGTATGATACAATGTTCAGTCAACTGGCCATTAAAAGAAAGAAAAAAAAGAAGAAGGTAAAACTGTGTGGATCAAGCTTGCATTGTCAAGCACAAATCTGTTGTGTACGTGGCATGAACTGTCTGACGTTGGTATGTCTGCTGGTATTTGATGATGTGATTTTGTTGTAAAGGGTGAGAAAACAACTAAAAGCTGCTTCATAAATGATAAGCATCCCATTTATTTATTCATTCATTTATAATTTGTATTGTTTTTTTAAATTTTTGTTGATTACAGCGGGACTGTTCACGCTGGCTGGTTTCTACCAAATGGCGGTATGGGCTCAGGGCAAACATCGCAACTACGTGAAGGAGTTCAAGAACTACCCTCGTCGCCGCAAACCCATCATTCCTTTCCTTCTCTAGGCTACAAGACATACTCAGCAAGATTCAGGGATAATTACTTAGATTTTTTTTTTCTTTCTCTTCTGGCATTTTCATCATCCCAGTAAGCAGGAGTTCATAAATTTATAAGTTTGCATTTGTAGTGTGGACTGTTAGAATTTTTCTCACTGGCTGGCTTTTCTTTGGTGAGTGTGTGTGCAATGTGCGCAGTCAGGTTTCCGAACAAGTGAAACAAGTCATGGATGTGTTGTGCGGATTTTTGGCTCTACTTACTTTGCTGTTTATGCATAGTGCATCTTATAATGCATTAAATCTTTAATTAATTTCTTTGGTCTACGAACTCAGCATTTTATAAATATTTGGCGTACTGATTGCTGTGTACAGTGATGTGGACATGGAAGTATTTGTGTATGTTTTTTGTTTTTTTTAAGTCTTCAAGTTTTCCTTGAATCAGGAAGAGTTGAAAATGTGTACACAGTAAAAGAGGAGTGAAGCCGATTTATGTAGAGAATTGCGCCATAGCAGGTGTTCACGGCTTGTGAAAATGTTGCTTTCGCAGTATTCTTGCTTGTTAGACTGTTTGCCTTATTTTACGTTGCACTAAATTTTAAAGTTTGTTACCCTCAGTGAAATTATTTATTTACTTTATTTTTTTACTTTAAATTCATTATTTGATATCTTGCGATCTCATCAGGTAGGAGAATTTCGGTGTCATGCAGAGGTTATTACATTTGGTTTCTTGAGAATGCGAGAATTAATTCAAGTGAAAGTGGAATAAAATTTGTGTCTCCATCCCATGAATCTGGTATTAATAAGGCTTCCTTATCGGTTCTTGGTAATTTGGTACATGTAGACCTTGTACTTGCAACACCAATGTCAAAACTACGCCCTAGTGGCAAGCGATTGAAATGATAGACGTGCAGTCAGGCAGTCAGAACCACCCAGCAGTGGTTACCTAAAAACCAAATCATGAAGCCTGGGGGATTGTCTGTACAGGCTTACACACACATGGGTGGACATTAAGCAGCAAAAGAATAAACAAAAAAACCCAAAGTTTATTTTCATCATTTAGTGTTCTTTAGGTTTTTTTTTTTTTAAACTTTCACACTCAGACACAAAGGTGCAGCAGCAGCACACAAGCACAGTGAAAGCGGAGACATTGAATGAATTTTATTGTTCACAGTCACGAGTTTTACACTGTGGTAATCACGATTAGAAACCAAATCAATTACAAGTTCGGTGATTGACAGCCATAGTCACCGGCCGCAACACATTCCAGTGGATTATCATTACTTACAAGCTCTGCAATAATACTCAATGTAAAGAAACAACTTTTTCTTGAAATAAAACTTGATCTTCACTTTCCAAAAACGGACATAAGTAGAGACTATAACAAGAGTTTATGACGTTCAACTGGATGGACTATCACAGTATTTGTAAACAAAAGAACAAAGCATGAATACGATATGGACAAAAACTTTATACAGTAAAAATAAACCAGCAAATATACACAACAAATATGGGATGCAAAATCTGGTGACTGTAAACTTTCATTGATGATTTACTTGATTTGTCTTCTACATGATATTATGTATCAACAGATAGTGTTTTGGACATGTTGAAAATTCTATACAGTACAGTAGGGCACTCTCGAAAATAGGGAGGGAAAAATGAAAAAAAAACAAAAAAACAAACAAACCCCAAAACCCCCCCAAAACCCACAGACACGCGGCCCACTTGTTCAGTGAGAGCTGGTCACAATAACAAGCACGCTGACAGTTTGAGCTGAATTGTCGGCCAGTAGCAAATTTCATATGATGTGCCTTCATTAAAATTTGCTTCCCTTCTTTTTCTGGCCGATGACATATACATGTTTGTCTGGGAGTGTTCAGCTTCAAATTGTGTTTTTAGAAAATGTCCATTACAAAGGCTGACAGAGAATGCTGCGATGCTTTATCTGTTGCTTATTGTAACAGCTGACATCGACTTCATCCACACACAACTGCTTTTCCTGGAAGTTGAATATGGGCAGGAACGTATAATTTATGGTCAGTACCACACACTCAACATGCTACATCACAGGCTGCATAGGTGGAAGCATCTGAGGTGATGAGCCGGGCCGCGCACCGCCATTCTTTTCAAGGTCACTGATATCTCGTCGCAGGCGACGGATCTCATGTTTCTGCATGTCAATGATTTTATTCTGAAAGAGAAAAAACGATGCAGATCAGGAAAAACTCATGCATGAATTGAAGGTAAACTGAAAAAAGATTATAGTGAGACTCACACTCAGATGACCAAAAACCTGTCTAGCAACTTGAAGACAGGAATTCAGTGTTTTGAGAAAATTTGATTAAGGTGTTGCTGCTATGGAGGTCATACTGTGTGACAGCTGCATACCGATGTTAACCGGGCACCCTGAACAACGGCTACAGTGTCGGCCACGTAATGATCCACAACATACATCATAAGCAAATTGCTCCTGAAGTATGCCCTTTCTAGGTAGGAACCATCTCAAGTAGGAAAATTCCTGTTTAACTCATCAGGGATTTAACCCAGATCTACCTGCCTATCGTTAAAATTGCCACCCACTGCACCACTGGAACTTTGAGCCAGACTTATCAGGGATCATCGAAACCTTCTCACGGTACCTGTTCTTCCATCTTCTGATCCATGAGAGCGGACGGTTGTTTGCTGACAAGCTGCATAGCGGACTGCTGGTCCATACCACCGCCCTTCTTGTTCTTTTGACTGTGGAGCCCCAAAGCGGCCTCCATGTCATGGATGTTGGTGCGACACAGTTTCAGTTCCCGTCGGAGATCGTTTATCTCCTTGATGAGAGACACGTTCTCCTGTTGAAGAAAGGGCAGAAATGTAAAGTTCTGGAGAGAAATCAACCAGTTCACTGCTTTTTAAGGTTGTATGTATTTATACTTGGCCAAGATGCCTTGACAGTCTCTCTTGTTCCTATAAAATGCAAACTTGTGTGTTGCGACGAAAAACAAATTTCACTACCACCATAGTATTTTCTTGGTGAAGTTAAACGTACACCATACACTTAATGCAAAAAAAAAAAAAGAAGAAAAAAAAAATCAAGGCAAAAAGATTGTTTTAGCTGTGCATATGCAAATAAGTCTGTAATGTATGTATAAAATTACAGCCAAATAATCAGGGTTTATCTGGTCCAAATCCATTGGGTTGGGGGGTGGGAGGGGGCTGAGACCCAGTCCCAGACAAGCAGCACTTGCAATGACACACTGACATTACCTGCATAATGCGGACATTGTCAGCCTTATGGATCTCCGAGTCTTTCTCCAGCTTCTTGCGCAGCGAGGCCACCGATCGTTCCAAGTGCTCTTTCTGCCGGCTGAACTCTTTCTGGATGTCAGCATCCACGCTAGCGGACTCCGTCTGGTGACAAACACATGTGTAAGGTTAAAACGACGACATCTGATGTCACCTGAGCTGTGGAACTTTATAACAATGTTGTGACTCAGCGCAAAATGACAGGACGATCAGACATATCAGTCATCAGTGAGTGTTGGACTTTAAATTGAATTTTAAACCAGCTGCACAGCATGGAACAAACTTTTTAATGGATGGGACCTGCACGGTGAAAACCATAATTATTGTCTGAAAAAAATGTGACCATTTGGCTAAGCGGGATGCATGTGGGGAGAAATATGTTACTCACAATATCCTCCTGTACATGTTTCTGGTACAGCGCCTTGATGCTTTCCTTCAGCATCTTGGGATCCTGGATGTAACCCACACAGTTGTGAAGGTCCGTCTTGAAGCGACGCACGATCGCCTCTACATCACGCACCTGTACAGAGAAGAAGCACGTGTATAATGTTGTCGGCAGATCATTCACAAAATTGAGCACTGGAAGGAAACACAACTGTAAATATTTCCAGAAAGGTCTAAAGACTTACTGAATGGCAAGCTTTCCTATGTTTGTCGAGCCCTGTTTCCAGTTCTCACAACCCAGGAAATCTCAACAATGGCCAGGGGTTTATCAGTCAAGCGTGACTTGGGACTTCAGCTAGAACCATCTGTAAAAGTGTGGTTGGTTGCCACCGAACCACACCGAGTGTCAAGTGTATCTGTGACTGGCCCAAGGCTGATTGTCTTCCAACGCATTCAAGCTCCACAAAGCAAGTCTCTTGGGAGGGTTTTATGTAGATGAACCCGACCCGTTGCGACAGTATGTGACTCTTTATCACTGGCTCTTGTGTACATGTACAATGGGGTAAGACGGTGACAGTGATAAACTCACCCTCTGCCGCTCCTGGTGCATCTCCTTGTCTGTGGCCTTCAGCTTCTGGCGCAGTTCTGTGATGTTGAGCTCTAACTGCGTGTTCTGTTTGTGGAAACGCTCCAGCTCGCTCTCCATCTGGTCAACAGCAAACACGTGGGTCAAGTCAGTGTGCACACGTGGAATTCTCACAGAATTTCTCACTGCATGAATATGCAAGTATACCGACCACAGTGTAGTTGGACATTTTGCCAAACTTTAACTGTATTTCACCCATTCTGGCCCTAGTCTAGCCAACCATATAACTGAAATACCCAATACAGCTGTATCAGCCAAATATGTCAACTTTTTTTTGCTTGAGTCTAGACTAAACAGAATAAAGTCATCATCAAAAACTTTGGCAATATTTATGGCGACTACATTCTTGTACTGAGAGAGAGAGAAAAAAACCCCACCAAACCCCCCCCCCCCCCCCCAAACCTGGCACCTTACTCCCTTACCAGATTTATTGTAAAAATACACTCAAATGCTTGTATGGATACATCTAGATCCTTTATTTGAACTTTTGTTTGGGAAATAGCCTGTGTGGCACGGTGTGGTAAGAGCTTAGGCACTTTTTCAAGTTGGCCAATTTTTTTTGGTACCTCCTGGATCTGCTCTTTCATGTTCTTGATGTCGTTCTCGCGCGGCTCGATCTGTTTCTTCAGCTCCTTGATCTTGTAGTCGAGCACAAACTTGAACTTCTCCAGCTCCTGGTTCTTCTTCTTCAGGTCGTAGATACGCTTCTCCTGCAATGCAACAGCCAACAGACTGGGTCAACAGTCTTCTCTGAGCGCCGTTTACTCACTTACCGCCAGTCCCCATCCAGAACTTGACAGCCCTGCTGTTTCATGTGGTGAGGTAATGTTGTTAGGGATGTGCACCTTCCATAGGGAAACCATTCTGTAGAGTCATTTCTAGGATGAGCAGTGGCACCAGTTTTGGTCATCACTTGCCACAACTCCAGTTAATAGTACATGTAATTACAAGTCACGAAATGAGACTGTGTGAGATCTATGGGGGTGGGGAAAAGGGAACAATATAAATTATAATATTAGAAGTAAAAATAATAATGTACATTATGTACCTGCTTGCTTTCCTCAAAGTGACACAAACTGAACCCAACATGCATTCTCACATGAACCAAATTCACTCATACACTGGAGAGATGATGGGAGGTTGGTGGGAAAAGGGATGTGGTGGAGTGGATGGGTTTGGGGAGGAGTCAAAATGACCACAGAGTAAAGAACCAAAAAACATTATGAACACTACTGACCTTGTCTTGGATAGTGTCGTCTCTCTCCTGGATCTCCTTCTTCAGCCCCTGAATGTCCTTCTCCAGGTTGCGGATGATGTTGTTCAGTTTGGCTGTCTCCGCCTGCAGCTTCTTGATGTCCTCCTTGTGGTCGTCAATCTCCTTCTGCAGGCTGGTGAACTGGGAACAGGCACGATGACAAATGATCAGTAACATGTTAACAAAAATTGCAACTTCAAGCTGTGATGTCAAAATGTACATTAATTTCTAAATTCTTGGTGACAGAAGATCAGTGACATGTCAAAACTTGATATGTTGGTGTATCTGCAGGTTGTGGTGTCAAATGTACATTCTAAACTCTTAGTAATCCATGCAGCATGGAGACGTCAAAATCATCATGGAATTTTGGCAAAGCTGAATTTTGCGAAAAGTACAGGATGCAATGCATTGCACACTTCTGCAATATTTTCAAAATGTGGTAAAATGTTTCTAAATGAGACCAACAGGCATCATGTCACTGAACAAGAATAGACCTCACCTTCTTTTTCATGATACCCGTCTCTCCCTTCAGCCGCATGTTAGCCTCTTTCTCATCACGTAGCCGCCGCTCATACTTGTTTTTGATATCGAGGATTTCGCGGTCAGCGTCTTCCTCGATCTGTTTCTTTGTCTCCTCATACTCCCGACTCTGCTGCCGCGCCTCGTCATTTGACTGTAAAGATGATCAGTATGTTTGAGAACATGGTGTGTGAACTCAATTTGATCTCTCATGTATGAAGATGAGTTTATAGTTTTTGTTTTCAAATGGATGGAGATTTGTTAATAAAATGATGATGATATATATATCTGATACAGAGCATGGCTCCACCCTGAGTGCTCACAACACTTAGGAAAAGAGTGTAAGGGAAACAATTGTTAGTAAAACATGTCACAAGATGGAAAACGTTGCAGTCAGAAAGACACTAGACAGGACTGAACAAAAAAGTAAGTGACTACAATTTGACTAAAATTCAGATTAAAAACAAATCACTGGTCACCTGCTCAAGCTTGGTGGTCATCTCCTGTAGCTTGGTCTCATAGTACTCGGTCAGCTCCTCCAGCGCTCTCTCCTTGCTCTCCTCCATCTCCTGCAGCTGGCGATCGTAGTCCTCCTGCATCTTCATCATCTTGGCCTGCTGCTCCTGGAACTTCTCGTACTCCAGCATCAACTTCTGGTTATTGGCTGACTCTGTCAATAGGGTTTTATCATGTGAAGTTAGCATGCAATATGTAATTTCGAAACCCAATTTGTACTAACTAAGTTAACCAGGAACCATGTACAGAAGATTAGAGATTCACTGTCTGTCAACACATTGTCTGTTAATATAAACGCTAAAAAATGACAAAAGGAAAGCAAGCTTGAGTTAATTGGCATCTCAGACTACCGTACGTCTTAAAAGCCCATACAAAAACTGCAATCTGAAATCTTCAGATCACTAAAAGCCACGTAAAAGCCACTAATACGCAATCTGCAACGGTCTCAGGCCTGGCAGAGAAGGCCCAGGTGTTGCATAATAGCGGCTTGAAGTGGCTCCTACTGGTGTGCAGTGGCTTGTTAACAGCATGCAGGGGTTGTTGGGCTCGGGCTCTTAAGAGTTATAAGCTAAAATAATACAGAGAGAGATGTGGTGGGACGAGAATCAGAAGAACGAGAATTACTGTGCACAGAACAAAGTGGGTTAATGATGTGCATGCGAAGAACAACTCTATCATGGGAAATTCTGTGGATGTACAGTGTCTTGCTGTGTTGGTGACGTCCATATTCCTACCTAGGTCCTGAAGTTCTTTGGCGTGTTTCTCCATCAGCTCTGCCATTTCTTCTTCATGTTTCGCTTCCTCCTTGTCTTTGTCTGTCTTCAGCACCTGTACATACACAAAAACAGCCATCAGTGTGAAGGCATACTTTTGTGGCTTCCTGCCAAATGCCATGCGTTTTTCAGTGGCACGATTGCATGCAAACGACTGCTGAGTTTTCCCGCAGAATATTTTCCAAAACTTTTTGTAATTATCTGTTGGAAAGAGAGGATAGCATGTAGATGCCTCAGCTTTGACTGAAATTTTGTATTTTTAATCATATTCTACTGATCTGCTATGGTTGTCTCCCCTGATGCACAAATTGCACATTTTCTATTCAAAATTGGCCTTAGGAATGATTATCCAACGTGAGTCCTGAGCCAAACATAAAACACTTACTTTGCATGCATTTAGCAAATAGCTCCTGGAATTGGAAGCCCCCACCCCCCATAAAAAAAGGGGGGGGGGGGAGAGGGAGGGGGGATCATCCAGAAATCTAGCTCCCTTGATGCTCGCTGGAAAGAATCAGTTGCTACACTAATCCTTCGGAAAGTGGCATCACTATCTCCAGGCACTTCTGTGCTGGCAGTAATTTATGATCCTGACCCCTCCAAAAAAATGCATTACATGGAAAGGAGGTAAACTGTGATTAAAAAAAAATACAGAAGACTAAAGCGGGCGACAAATCAGCTACCAAAAAACGTCTACCATCGAGTCGTTGAGTTTACCTGATTCTTGGTCTTGAGGGACTCCATCTCCTGAATGAATTTCTCTGTGAGTTCTTTCATCTTCTCATTGTAGTTCATGTCCTTCAGTCGCAGCTGGTATTCGTTCTCCATTTTCAGTTCCTCAACTCTTGAATTCAGGTCGGCCATCGAGGCATTCTGCATCACAGTGTATTTAGGTGTTATCGGGAGAATTCAGAGTGGTTTACCGCCAGATAAACATAAAAACAAGTAAACAAAGAAAACATTTTGATTTTTTGTTGTTTTACACAGACACAAGTAATCTAGTGAGACAAACAAACAAAACTGTTGTTCCTGGAAAAATTAAAGGACCTACCTTTTCCTCCAGGTCGCTCTTTGTGATAAGAATCTCCTCGGCCCATCCGACCTCCTTGTCTCTCTTCAGCCCACGACCTTCTTTGTCCTGAATCTTCCACAGAATGATGGATCCATCCTCTGCCACAGTGATCAGGTACTGGTCATCGTACGTGATCTTCATCTGTAAGGTAAAGTGGTTTGGTTTAGAATAATCAAGTTCAAACACTCACACACACAGATACACATCCACACAAGCATGTACATACAAATGAAAAACTACACGTATATAAAAATGCACATCCTGGAAAAACATTCATTTGGTTACTTCCCAGCTTACTTCTTCCACAAGCCGGAAACTAGCAGACATTCCGGCCTCCATCTTCCCCCCCCCCCTCCCCCCCCCCAAATAACAACAAAACCCAAATGAAACAAAAGCAAAACAAAACAAAACAAAAAATAACTAACAAATAAAAAGAAAATAAAAGGGGAGAAAAAACAAAACAAAACAAAATCAACCAACTAGCCAATCAAACACCAAATTCAGCACAGAACAGTCTGCGTACCTTGGAAATGGCGGCTCCGTGTCCCTGATGTTCTTGCCACTCTCCTGGAATAGTGAGCGGGAACTTGACCGACCACATGGTGCCCCGCGCTGTGCCCGCAAACAGCATACGCCCCGAGTGGGACAGCGCCACGTTCGTCAGAGTCATTTCCCCTGCTGGCACTTCTCTCAGAATCTGCAACGTAGCAGAAAATCATGGAATGTGCAATAAGCAATAAGCTGTGCAATAAGACTGCCGGCGCTCAACCCCATTCACCAAAACCCCACAATGGTCCCCATTTACTCAGCATCATTATGTAGTGTTTTTACACTTTCAGGAAACTCTCCCCTCCTCTTTCTTCCCACATGGAGAAATCTCTACATGTACCACCAAACAGTAAAAGGGCCTATGCTTATCAAATCCACAGTAGGGTACGTAGGCCCTTCTACCAAATAATGCTAGATCTGTTACTGATACTCTGCTGAACCTGACTTGGTTTATGGTTCAGTGTTTCTCTCCTGTCAGGATTGCATGTTCACTTCATCCCTAGCTAACCCACCACTGTGGAAGACCCCTCCTTAAGCATTTCTATAAGATATTGCCACCAACGCTCTATTCTGCAGGTATTGCTGTGTGTTCCCAAGGTCTTACCTGTGAATCAGCAATCTCCTTCAGAGTTCTGTCAGAGCCAGCAGCGAACGTCGTCTTCCCGTCGGGGGTGACTGCGACCCCCGTGTAACTGCACGACTTGAGCACGCTCTCTCCAATTCTCTTTCCTGTGAAGGCGTCCCACTCATAAACTGCACCGTCCATTCCGCACGAGACAATTTTACTGTCATCGGCACTCCAGACGACGGATCGTACTTTGCCGTTGTGTCCCTTCAGGTTAGTCACACACTCGAACGTCGTGGTTGAGTAGATCTGAATCACGTTGCCGTGCACAGCAGCAAACATGTGACCGCCATTGCTGAAGGCACACTGCAAAAAAATGTAACAAACAAATGAAATCTGAACAAAGGCTTGATTCGAATGTGTTGCATGGTTATTTCTTCCTTCTGAAAATAAAATCTTCCTGTCTTGTAATGAGCCATGATGATGCAATAAAATCATAATTTTACCCACCTCTCGGCAGCCTCGTACAGTGAATTCCTTGAAGGTGCGAATGTCATCAATGAGGAGGTTCATCAACCGCAGCTTGTCGCTGAAGCCCACGAGGATGTACAGACCTGATGGATGGAGTGCAATACTGTACGCCTCCTCTGCAAACACTTTGTACAGCTCCAGATTGCTGCAATATAAAATACATGTACACCTGTCACATTCCTGTCAAAGGCCTCGTCCCTAAGCACTCATGTTGTGGGGAAGTTAAGCATCAGAATCAAGTCGTCTGTCAAAGACTCATCTGACCGTGAAAAGACTTAGTGATGATAGCATTGGAAGTGGTAGGTGATTGATCACAGTCCATATATAAGCTATCATCTATTTTGCATTTTACATTATTTTCTAAAACCACATGAACTGATGTGTATACTTCTATATGTTTTCCATGCACGCACACACTTACTAGTAAACTAGTGTACAGCACTGATAAAGACAAATAAAAACGTTATTGTCCTTACCATGTCTCATAGTTCCAGATGCGGACAGAACGATCAAGTGAGCATGACGCGATGAGAGGTTTGCGAATACACACATCTAGACCGAGAATCTGTCCATTGTGGAATGCCTGGGCCAACACCTCGAATGTTGCCTGGTCACCCTGTAAATAGTTACCGTTATGTGTTCAAATAATCATCATGGATCCAAACTGTATCCCAGGCTCCCAGTCTTCAGTGAAAATTAATATGGAAGACACGAGCAAAAAAACAAAAAAAACAAAACGAAGGTTGTCTCATTGTGGAGTGCTTGTGCAGCTTGATTTTGAGAACAGCGCCAGAAAAAAAGCTCTTTACGCTTTTCCTGAGCCAATCTCAGCATGTAGTTACAGGATACGCTAAAATTGCACGATACGGACATCACTTAACAATGCACCATTTCTGATCGCTGTAATTGGTATTTCTTCTCTTGGTATGCTGCTCTCGTTATGCCTCTCTTGCTGGATGACACTATAATCCACATCTTTGTGCCTTGCAAAAAATGGTCCCCTTTTCCAGCCCTCTATGAGTATCACAACCATGAACTAGAGGGAATGTCAATGGAGCTAGCCAAGAGTTGTAAGGGCAAAATCAAACAAACAAACAAACAAACAAAAATCCTGTAAGTCTGACCTTGCCAATATCAGCACTGGAGAGTGTGAGATAGTAAAGTTGAGCCTGGTCGGTGCTGGCCACAAGGGTCTCCTCGGATGGGCTGACGGTCAGGCAGCGGATGATCTGTTGTTGGGGTTGTGTTGGGTCAGCACTGTTGGCCGAGTCTGCTGGGATCTGAACACACCATTACGAGAAGACTATAAAATTCGATCTACCACTGCAATGACAGAAAGATCCACATCGCATACAACAGACATCCACACATTACACACATGCCGGTGCAATGGGTCGTCTCAAATGCTGAAGTTCGAGATTTATAATTGCTTTTTTATTTTCTTGCGGGCTGAGCAGAGTGGGAGAAAGCTGGAGGACCAAAGACATTCCCCCCCACCCCCCCATACCACAAGTGAAACATCTGATGCCCTGAGTGCAACCTGAATCCCCGACCTCTTGCACTGATGGCAAAAGTCACAACCTCTACTCCACCGACCACCCCAGACAGAAAGACAGAACTATTTGACACAGTGTTAGACAATAAAATGACTGAGCAAAAGCCTCAGAAGTAGAGGAGGGATACACACAGAGTGAAGATTCAGTTGTAATTTACATATACAGTGTACATGTATTATAATATGCCTGAGATCTACCTTGATTTCTCTGGATTTCTTGAAGAAGTCCTTGTCATCAGTTTTCTCAAACAGGTACACTGTACCTGGCCAACAGGCACAGGCAAAGCCTTTTGAGTACGACACGATGGCTGTGATCTGGGGTGTAGGCCCAGAAAAGTCCTCATGCCCCCTGAAACAAACATGTGAAAAGATAATAGTGTGAAATAGCTTGAAATTGAAGAAGACACACACATGCATGGCTACTGGCATAGTCAGATCAGAAAACAACAATAACAAACAAATAAACACACAAATGGAAGGACCCAACAGTAAAGCAAATGAGCAACAGTGTATGTGTACCGGGGGAACAGTTCCTAATTGTCCAATCAGCAAAACAAGTGACACACACACACACACACACACACACACACACACACACACAAAGGGTTGAACAGTTACATCTCAAGAGTTGGCAACTGATGAAACAAGTGACTGCCAACTGTGCTGAAAACAAGAAAAAGGGCAATGTAGATTCACAGCAAAAACAACAACAACAACAACAACAACAACAACAAAAACATGGCCGCGACAGATCAGTCCTACGTACTTGTCATCCTTCGCAAGGTTGATTTCATTCCTTAACTCCCCAGCCTCGAACAGCAACAGGCGACCGTTGTCTGTACCAACGACAATACGCTCCTCCGACACCCATGCGTGACACAGGTAATTCTGTGGCTCCATTTTCTGGAAGTTGAATGGCTTCAGGTTCCCCTCACTGTAGCGGAAGTGTCGGAAGATAGTGTTCCCTATGACACACAGCTGAGTGTTGTCTTGAGGGTTGAAGCTCACCTGAAAATGTCACAGATTTCATTAGTCAAGACAACACATGCTGATTTAGCTGATCACTGTTCAAGAAAAATATGGAACTTCATTTTCAATTTTGTGTGTGTGTGAAAACCAAGTGACAGTGTCCACCGGCACTGAATAAAATGCTGCTAGACTTTTTCTTTGAGTAGGTACGTATACGCACGTTTGCTGCCATGTCTTGTATGTTGTGTTCATTGGCGTAAAATTTGTTTTATTTGTTTGGTTTCATGTTGCTTGCTTCAGAGCCTGATGTCACACTGGCAAACCTTGTCTCTAGAACAGTTAGCAGATGACTTACTATTTGGCAAAAAACTTTTGTTAGGCTTGCGCAGTGCCTACTTCCCTTCAAACCGACTGTATAGTGGTAGTTAAACAGCTCTGGAGTGATTCCTAACCAAGTTTTGCATATTTTTGTGTCTTTTGTGTCTAGTGTTTCCAGCAGTGCTACAGATGGTTCAAGCGTGTCTGGTTTGGCCAATCAAAGGAGGCATACTATGAAATGAAAATAATCCTGTTTACCTGGTAGACGTCTCCATTAGGGTTTTGTGGGTTGGAGGTCTTGGTAGTGGCCATGACCTTGGACTTCTCCCATGTCCAGTACAGCAGTGTCCAATCTGGTTTTCCTCCCTGCGCCACCAGGTATTTGGAATCTGGAGAAAACGCCAGGCTGACGTACTCCCCCGTTGGTACATCAGGTGAACTTAGGACCTGGACAGAAGGAGGAAAAAAAAAATCAGTATTATAGAACGTTAACAGGAGAATCTGTTGAGCATTTGAGTGTTGGAGTATAGATGGTACTATCAGACTTACCACTGCATGTTTGAGGCATAACCCAAAACTAATTATGAACAGGGATTTTGTTCAACAAAATTTTTCAAGGGTTTAGGCATATCAAGAGAGGATGAGTTGAAAATCCCCACAACAGGTGCTCTCTCTCTCTCTCTCTCTTACAGACAGACAGACAGACAGACAGACAGACAGACAGACAGACAGACAGACAGACAGACAGACAGACACACGTGCATGCAAGCACACAAAAAAGAAAATCAACTCACCTTTTTCTTTCTCAGGGAGTGAAGATCGTAGATAGTGATGGTAGGCTTCTCTCCCTTCTCGGCAATGGCCACATAGCGACGGTTTGGACTGACCGCTATAGCGGTCATGCCATCACTCTTTTCCGAGCCTGGGATGAACTTCTGTGACTTCTGGTCAATATTGTACAATATACAGTTGGCCCCAGCAGGGTAGACAATGGTCTGTTCATCATGGTAATAGATGTTCCCTGAAATACCAGGCTTCAGGCCAAAAATGTGCCTGGCCTGGGCGATGGCAATCGACATCTTGGTGGTTGATTTTCACCCTGAAATATCACCGGTAGAAGAAATCAGAATCATTTACACATCCATGTAGTATGGGCACATTTTATTTTCAGATTTTAAAGCAAGAAACCACTAGGTGATCATGTAGAAAACGTGAGCACACAGCACAGAAAATGGCCGAAATCATCCACAGCACCAGTTCATGGCATATGGAGCTGCTGGGAAAAGCAACTAGCTTCTATCAACTGGGGGAAAACGTGTGCACGTCAAACATTAGAATAAGCTTCATACCATTTTGTATGAATTTCACACGGATTTCTTAGCTTGGACAACAAAGTAGGAAACAGTTATATAACACAACTCGCCTCTACATCACACGGATTCATGCAAACTCAAAGCGGCAACACTATAATGACACAGTAATCTTCTCTGCAAAATGTGTCCGACATTTGTAGGACAAATAAATGTTTTCCTGCGTGTATAACAACTTCTTTGCTATTCTGTACCTGGTAATTTGTTAGCGTTTAAATGTTAAATAAATTCACCGATGATGTAAATTCAAATAACTGCAAGAAAAAAAGTGTTTTACTCACCTAGTTTACTGTCGAATGCTCTCTGCCTCTCCCGTCAACGACAGCGTTGCCATGGGCGACTTGAACGGAGTGCTCTCCCGTACAAACTTCCGCAAGGGAAACCACTGCGGAAATCTGTAGCAGACAGCACGTTCCTGTCCTCACGTACCCGACCTTGCGTTCACTTCACACTTGTTTATCTGCCTTCTCAGTGAACCGCTCCCGATTTCGATGTATACGAATAACATTTCTGACTGATTTTAGCAGGTGGTGTCTTGAGTTTTTGTACCATGTGATATGAAAGGAGTGGAGTGCATCCTTGAAGCGATGTGAAAGGCAAGATTTTTTCCTGTCGCCCCGTCTAGACACAAGATGAGTTCTAGGCTGGCTGTAAGATTCTTAATGCAGGGACGTTGGTTCGTCAGCTCATTTCCTTCAAAATGTGTTGCGCAAAACCAGTTCAAGTCATCTTCCAGAGCCGTTGGAATTTGTGTGACTCTCGGGCCCTCGAAGCGAAATGTGTATGCGCTGAGTACACCACTAGCTCAAAGACACTTTTCAACAAGAAATGTGTCACAAAATGACATCCGTCCATCAGATGAAGAATGGAAAAAGTACT
The DNA here is from genome assembly GCA_018292915.2 of Batillaria attramentaria. Lineage (NCBI taxonomy): Eukaryota > Metazoa > Mollusca > Gastropoda > Batillariidae > Batillaria > Batillaria attramentaria. The sequence continues at coordinate 1,874,380 of JACVVK020000071.1, forward strand.
TGGTTGCCACAGACCCTGAGACTGAATCGATCCTTGCCAAGGACATGTTAGTGTTTCCAGACTTCCTTAGTGAAGAGGAAGAGAAAAGTATTCTGAATGAGATTGAGCCGTACATGAGACGGTTGAGATATGAATATGATCACTGGGATAATGTAAGTTTACAAGCATTAGTCAGTGTCTCACAGAAAAATTAGACCTGTATAAGTCATATCATTAGTATATTTGTGAAAATATCATAATGTGGTAATTTGATATTATGATATATTCCGGTCAAGTGATATACATGTATTCATGTGTCATGTAATAGTTGAAATGTTGAATGTTGTGCTGTAGTTATTCACACTGCCACTTTAATATGATTCTTCGCTCTTCAGCTAAACTAGGATACACATGTACAGTCAAAGTCATGTGTGTGTGTGTGTGTGTGTGTGTGTGTGTGTGTGTGTGTGTGTGTCCATGTGTGTTTGTATGTGTGTGCAGGCAATCCATGGCTACAGAGAAACTGAGAAGCTGAAATGGAACAAGGAAAACAAAAAGATTCTACAGAGGGTGCGTGAGTTGGCATTCCCAGCAGGGATCCCACAGATTGCTTACGTGCATGTGCTGGACATCTCAAAGGAAGGATACATCAAACCTCATGTTGATGCTGTCAGGGTACGTAATACAGGCACAACTGCCGCTCTATGTGTGTGTGTGTGTGGGGGTGGGGGGGGGGGGTGGAGGTGAATTTCAAATAATCCAAGGGAGAAAGAAATGTATTGGTAAAGAATACAGAAGGGGGACAACCCATTCATATTTTTAGCTGAGTTCTCAAACTTCCGGTTCCCATGGCTGTGTCCCTTCCTCTGACTAAGAGAGGGGAGGGGGAAGTGGGGGTGGGGGGGGGGGGGCAGAAGTCACTTGGTAAGCAGAGAGTTACAGAATACTGATCATATATACACAGGTAGGTTTGCTTTGAGGTTGGTAGTTAACACCTGTTTCAGGAATGCATCATAGTTTTTAGTAGCTGTACATGTATGTATTACATTTAGCTGTTTTGATCATATATTCTCAACTTAAAAAAAAAATGTGTGCAGTTTTGTGGAAACACCATAGCTGGCATGTGCTTGTTGTCATCATGTGTGATGCGCCTGGCTCTGGAGAAAGACAGCAGTCGCTATGGTGACGTCCTTCTGAAGCGAAGGTCACTTTATGTCATGAAGTGAGTACATTGGTAACCCAATGTATAATTGCTTTTATTTGGTAAACTGTGATTTGTCTGCTCAGTTTCCATGGAGGAAACCTATCTGCTGAATAGCCTTTTGATTTTAACTTCCCTTCCGTTTGCAGGATTTTTTTAAACTTAAACTTAAAATTCAATTAAAATTCAAATTAAAAATTCCATGTGAAAAGAAGAGCTGGCAACAATGGTTGGGCTATTTTCCCTTTAGTAACTCTGTTTCCTTGTGTACAAGTTAGGTCATACAAAGAAGGAAATTGTAGAGTGTTGCTGATCGATGCTGTCCATGGTAGAGGAAGGCATAGTGTGGTTCAAAATAAACTTTGTGTCAAATTCTTGTGAATACGGTGCTAAATAAAATGACATTAATATTTTTGATTTGTTTAGTGTTGAAAACAAGGCAGCTCCTGATATGTAAGTGTTCAAGTGTAGGTTGTGATGATTATTCAAGTTATAGTAGACTCACAGATGTCCAGATTCAACAGTTTTATTATTAAATTGACAGGTGAAAATGTAGGCAAAAGTCAAAAGGCACCATACCTTGTAAGTTTCTCTAGTTGTGGGTATTCCTAAAGCATGACCTTTTAAATTGATGGAACAATAATCAGAATCACTCGCTCACCACTTTCAAATGGAAACGACATACAATTCGAAGACTTGTCCACTAGGCGAGCTGAGTCAAATTTCTACATTATTGTATGATAACACACACAAGTACTATGCATATCACAATGGTAATCGTATGGCATGTACGGTGTATGAGGTTGTGCAAAAGACCCTGATATTTTTCTTACACCTGAGACATGTAGTTGAGCCATTCCTACTGCACCACACTCACATATATTCTCTCACTCAACAGCAAAACCATACTGGAAAAGAAGGGCACACAACCACTCTAGCAAAAAGTGCCACAGTTCTTAAAATCAGTACTGACCCCTCTTCCAAACAAGTAATTTTGCAAGGAAGTATCTTGCATATTGAGATTGCATGTTGAGAGAAAACAACAACAACTAAAATAGCAACCACCAAATTTAACAGGTAAACTTTCCTCTTTTTGGAGATAACAGGAAAAAGGATATTTATTTCAGATCCCATAAGAAGGGAAACTACGCTGTCTTCTTTATAAAAAAAAGTAAATTAAGAACCCACAATCCTCCTCTCCCCCTCCTCCTTTCAACTACACACACACACACACACACACACACACACACACACACACACACACACACACACACACACACAAAATAATGATATTCAGCTCATAGTAATCACCCATCATCTTGTAAATAGTTATCTATCTCAGCAGAATTAACACTAAGAACAATTTAAGTATATAAGTAAATACCTAGATACCTGAATACTAATTTAAATACATAAGTTACTAAATACATCAAATACAATTAAAAAAAAATAAAAGCTTTGCAAGCTGTGGTCCTACTTGTCACAAGCACATAAATAAATACTTAAACATATAAATCACTAAATACATAAATACTTACTACATTGCTAAAAGAAAATAAAATGAAAACTATAGAGAGCACATTCTGACCTGGCCTTGTGTAGATGGAACAAAATATGTGGACGGTTCATTCTGTGTGTGTGTGGCCTCGCTATATAATTATATTGTTGACAAAGTGAACAGCTTGATATGTGGATATAATATATATATTTTTCAGACACAAAGCAAGATATGACTACACTCATGAGGTTCTGCCAGACGACCAGTCAGTGTTCAAGGGGGAGAAAATTCCTCGTGATAGAAGAGTTTCAGTTATCTGCAGAAACGAACCAGAAAATGTGAAGAACTGAAGCTGATAGACAACGGTAACAGCAGAGATGACAGGAGATGAAAATGACTTTGTAGGAATTTTTTTTTCACTCTGTATTTTATTATTGTGAGATTTGTCTAGCATATTTACATTTTCAATGATAGAGTGTGTGTGTGTGTGTGTGTGTGTGTGTGTGTGTGTGTGTGTGTGTGTGTGTGTGTGCGTGCGTGCTTGGCTTTGCTTCAGTATAGAAGAACTCATGTAGAAATGGAAAGTAGTCATGGCAAAGGCAAGACTGAATAATGTTTGTTATCTGAGCTTATTATTATTATTATTATAATTTTTTTTTTTTATAAAGAGTAATTCATTCTCTATCACACTTGCAGTTTTATCTCTCTTCTTTTGTTGCATGTTGGGGGGGGGGGGGGGATAGTAAAGTTGGCAGAGCATCATACTGCCAGTGCTCGGATCATGAGGTTGTGTACTGGCTGGAAGAGAAAAAAAGGGAAAAAGCAGACACAAAAAACAGGGAAGAGAAAAAAAACTTTCTGGCTTTTCCCTGCTTTTCACATCTTCGATATCACACTTGTGTGGAAGACAAGGACGCTAAAATTGCAAGCAATTAACCAGACAACAAGTCCTTGCAGCACAACTTTGCTTGAAGACCTGTTCACACATGACATCCTTTTAGAATATGGCCAGTTCTCCATTTTCACATCAATGTCGCATGCAGTCAGGGGGTCAGCAGAATGTGAAACACATTAGTCATGATTCCGATCCACAGGTAGAAAGTTGCCTCTCCACCACAGGAGCTTCAGATCCAAAGGTCTAGGGTTCCAACCCTGACAGGGGCAAAATTTGTACAAGTAGTTTTCCTGTGCCCCCAGCTTTGAGAGCATCCTCATGCTGGATATCTTATTTTAAAAGGGCAGAAGGCAAGATTTTTGGTAACAAGAGCATGGTACATGTGCCATTTAGGTTGAACATGTGCAAACTATGAGTCATTTCTGGACTGTCGTTGATACGATGTGAACCAAAACGTGAGCCAAAACATACGTCTGCCGCACAATCACGATTCTACTGATGAGTGACATGTTTGTCAGTATGATACAGACTGTACCTGCGGCTAATGGCCGTCTCGGTGCCTCTCAGTGAACTGAAAAATAATTCACATATTTAGGGCCAGCGGTGCAAGTCGCATCGGGTCGACGGCAACGTTACAGTTACAGGTATGGAAAACTCTGAACTAGACCGGCTTTGGAAAGATCACTGACTCAGTAGTGGCACGTTTTTGACACGGTGGGAGTTGCGCGTCCTGCAGTATGTAACGTTAAACCTCAAAGAACCCACCCTCTCAATAGCCTCATTGTTTTGTGTACTGTGGGAAGGTGAGAACTCTCTGCCTGTGTACCCATCTAGAAATGTAGCACCACAAGGTGACCCAGAGATCTGGAAGCTGCGTACCACAACCAGTGGAGGTTCACGTGCCCCAGTCGGGAGAGAATGGCCTCCTGTTGTTCAGTGAGACAGCCGGAATTACGCAGTGTACGCCTGATTCGCTTTGGGTCATAGGACTCAAAACCAGGATCAAGTAACTTCCCCTGCTCCGTTCTTTTAACTTGAGGACCCTGTTCTGGTGAGCGTTGACAAGGGGGATGTTCTTGTGCCTTAGTTCTCGCATCTGGGCCGTTCTTAACCCCGCTAGCCTCTGGCCGGCTACACCCGCTATGCGGCTGGTAAGTGAGACAAGGCACGTACACAACCAGCGGTTTCTCAAGCCCGCTCACGGCTCGCACGTGCATCATGAGGATTTCAGGACTGTGGGGATCGAAGTCGTCTGAAATCTGGAGCACCTTGACCCGGAAGTTCCTTTGCTTGGAAGAGGTTAGGCCTTCGTACAACGCGGAGCGGATGAGTGAGTTCATGTGCATGTACAGGGAGGTGGCGGTGACGACGATGAGAACGTCCTTTTCCTCCAAGTGTGGTGCGGCCGATGCTGAAACAACACCACCACCACCAAAATGAGACAGCCACCACTCAACTCCCTTCCTCCCCCTCCCCCCACCGAAAAAAAACCCAAAAAACCCGGAACCTCCCCCAAACAAACAAACAAACAAACAAACAAACAAACCCGACCCAGTAACACAAAGCAACCCATCAACCACCCCTCCCCCACAAAAACCTAAACAAAAAACAAAATCCTACTGCCCCCCCCCCCCCAAACAAACAAACAGAAACCATCAACAAACACCAAATTCCCCCCCCCCCCCCCCTACAAAAAAGAGAGAGAAAAAAAAAAGCAAAAACAAACAAAAACAACCATCACAAACATTAACAATAACCAACCAACCAACAAACCGAAACATATAAAGACAAAACGACCAACCCCCTCCCCCCAACAAAACAAAAACCAACCAACCAAACAAAAACAAAACAAAAAAAAAACCCAAACAAACCGACAACACCAAAACAACAACCAACAGCCTTCCGCCCCCTAAACAACAGCAACAAAAACATCCTTGCAACAGAAAAACCCAACAAAATCAATAAACAAAAAACGAAACAAAAGAAACCACACACACACACACACACACACACACACACACACACACACACACACACACAAACTGAAAACAAAACCCAAACAGTAACAGAACTTACCACCTTCTGCAGGAATCAATAGTTTTCGGAGGTATTCAGCCAAACGCTCTGAGCATTTAGTACAATCCCAGATCTCCCCGGCACCATGGCCAGCGTGTGAGATGAAATGGGGATCGACTCCATTGCCTGGAAGCCTCCATCTTCTGTCAGGCCATGCAGCCGGTGATTGGTCTCCTCCAGACGCCTGTGGAACGTCCGTACAATTTGTGACGTACTCCAGTACATTGGTTGATTGGTCACTTTGACAGAACGGCTCCAAAGCCTTCAAAAGACGTTGAATCTTTGGTGGGCAGCGATAGGAGCGTTGCAGAACCCTCACCTGGAATTCCTGATCGGGGACGTAGGAGGGCCAACTACCCGCGCACCAAATTGTAGCTTGTGGGAAGCGTTCCTTCAGGGTTTCAATCAGGTGATAAATAATAACGCCAAGCCCAGTTGTCAGGGTCCGTCTGTTGATTTCGTCCAAGACAAAGTTGTACCGTTCATGACAAACAGCGCTGTTTTCCGCGGAATAATTAACATTCCCTTTTAAATCACGAGATTTTATTCGTTCACGTTTCTTGTTTCGATCGGACAGTGCGTCCACCGAGTCCTTCTCAGGATATTGCTCAGCTCCCAGTATCTCCTCATCAATGAAGTTGTCGATATCATAGTCGTCACTAAACCTGAGCATATTGGCACGGGGGAAACTGAAAGTGACTAGAATGTTATCTATGAGGTGGCAGAGGAACTCTGCGGCAGGTTGAGTGGTCGTTTTTCCGTGCTTATAGATCACAAACACTTTCTCTCCCTCATTAAACCACAATGCGGACTTCTGGGCGAGAACGACACTTTTCCCGGAACCCGGCGGCCCAGTGATGAAGACGTACTGGTCCGAGCTTTGGACGACGTCCAGCTGCTGGGCATCCAGGCGGAGACATCCAATCTTCTGGCTGAGATCTTGCACTTCCTCTGAAAACGAAGCCATTCTCTCCCGCTGGCAAAATCTGAAACGAAGTTTTAGAGCTGATTTCAATAATGGACCACTGGTCTAAACTGAACTTGCAGCCTAGTACGCGAACACAAACAAACGAAGAACTTCTGAAACCCCCAGAACCCCACCCCACCCACCTGCACGCCTTGAAAAGTAGAGGAAGTGAAAAGGGAAGACGGATTTTATAATTGGAAATGGATAGTTTGTTCGTACATAGATTAAAAGCATAATCAACAGCATGGTTGTACGCTTTTAAGAGTACAAACAGACAAACAAATGAATAAAACCTTTAAAGCAGTTTTTAAAAAGTTTTTAAAACGGTATACAATCCATGTATTTTACCCTTCCACAATGAATTCGTAGTCGTCTGGACTGAGCTGGCGTTTGGCGCCGCTCGCTTCCAACAGACGACGCCACCAGGCAGAAAGGGACGCAACACATCTGCTGTCGGCTTCGTCAAAGCCTCTGTCTTTGCGTGGCAGGTCATCCGAGCAGAGACACAGAGCCTCCACTGGTTCCTTTTTTCGTGCGGTCGTTGAAGATGTAGCTATGCATCTGTCGAGTCTCTGTAAGGAAATACGCAATTGACATCAGAGTTAGCTTGAGCTAGAAAGACCACCGTCGAACTAGTTCTAGGCTTGGTTGGTTGGTTGGTTAGTTAGTTATTTAGGGTTTAACGCCGCGCAAGCAACAAAGACTATTTCGCGGCTAAGCGAGGTCCTCCTCCGCCGGGTTAAACATAAAAGGGCAGTCAGTAAAACAGGATGTAGATATATATTAAGAATCTATCTGGCTTGAATGACAGGGCTCATTCAAAGCTAAAACACTGGACACAGTGGTCAATAAAAGACTTTATAGTTGTGCGGTCCATATTCTATAAAATAAGTTAACTTCTTTCAAAAAATTGAAGATGTTGTCAGGGGGAACATCCCTGTACAACAACTTCAATGAATCGACAGAATAAAACTTGTCTCGAGTCTCGGCGAGATCACGCACGAGATTAAAAAATGACTAACAGTAAACGGCTTATCACACGGGACACACCAGGGGGGGGGGGGATCTTGCCCTTTCAACACACTAGTTCTAGGCTGACAAATCGCCCGGAGCTGTTTTGGTGGCGTGAGAAGAATCTGATGTCCTCATGCAATTACTGACTTAGACACACCCTCAGTTACATCCTCACACAAACTGACATTGAGAAGACAGCAGCTGAAGCCCACAGCGTCTGCCACATTTTTGTCACATGGCCGACTAATAATAACAACAGGAAACGGAATCACAGCTATAATTATATGTGTTCAAATGTATCGCATAATGTTGGTATTATTGACTTGTTATTACCTAAACAATACAAGTAGAAGCTGCGATTATTATCTTTATATAAAGAGGGTTGTAACAGATGACACTTTTGTGTGTGTGTGTGTGTGTGTGTGTGTGTGTGTGTGTGTGTGTGTGTGTGTGTGTGTGTGTGTGTGTGTGTGTGTGTGTGTGTGTGTGTGTGTGTGTGTGTGTGTGAGAGAGAGAGAGAGTTACGCCTCGCAGTTGACGGTCATGGCTGAGCGCCTGGCGAAGGTCATCCCGGGAAATGTTTGGGACGGCTAAAGTCGTTACAACACTAGCGTTACGCGTACGGCCTCTCGGCTTGAGACGAGCCAACGCCTTTCGTCCTTTTTCCAGCCGGTCTGCCGCTCTCGTCAAAGCTGTCAATAGTTTTTCCGTACCCTCTGTTCCAAACAAATCGAGGTTGTCACCAGCCGCCTTGAGGTCGAAAAACAAACCAAAAACCCAGCCATCAACAACCAACTAAACACGTTACAACAAAGTTCAATGCGTTGCAGCTAGAGCTCTACTAGAGGCTAATTCGAGCGTACAGGTGTGCACACACAAGCACATCTGATCCACAAGAAAAGCTGTTGCGTGTGAAGCCTAGAAATATTTGACCGGTGACGACGGTGAGCCTTGAAAGCTCTTTGAATTTCTCGATCATGATTGCATAACTTACCTTCACTTCCAGAAGGATGAAGCCAAGCTTGGAGTGTATGACAATCACGTCAAAGTCTCCTCGCTGAAGTTCTTTATCATCGTCCGGTAAAGTCAGCAGCAACAGGTGCTGCTGTCTCCGTTCATGGAAGTCCTCCAGCTTCTTGTTGACCAGAAGCACAGACGGCTCCTTACGACTCTGGAGAAACCTGTGAAGACTGTCTGCCACTCTCTCCACAGCATCCTCGTCACGTAGAAAGCTCCACTGGTCAGGTTGTTCTAGCGGCAGGAGGGGAGTAGGCGGTTTGGACGAGTGGTTCGAGCTGTCAGTTTTCACTGACGACACGGAAGAGGTGGAGGAGCACAGAGATGGTGAGCGTACTCTGGAGCCGTGACGAAGGGCATGCGTATGCAGTTCTGGATAGTGTATTTGGAGGAACGGTCGTTTGGGATGAATGCGTCTTGCTGGACTCGCCTATAACGTACAGTAGGCAAAATAGTTAGGCCTACGTCGTAAACGGTGTACAATAAATCTACGCACAGTGCATGGATCAAATATTCCCACATCGCATAATCTTCTTAAATGTACTCACACGGAAAATAAACTTGACAAATTTTTGGCACTGTCAAGGTTATTGAACTGTCCGTCTAAAAAATCAAAGAAGTTTTGAATTGCTTTCCTTTCTGGCAGTGTGGCTTGGTCAGATTAGCAGTAGATATTCAGTACAAAAAGCACATACCCACCTAGACAGGGCGGGCTGCCAGATTCCGGATGGATGCGGCAAAGACTGACACTGCTAGAAATGAAAACCAATTCAAAACTTCTGACAATTCATTTACCTTGATGGTCACACGAAGAGTAATCATCATTCATTTTAAATTCAGCCGGAAATCGTGAATGACGTAAAACTCTGGAGTTTGAATGAAGAAATTTTGTCAGATATTTACCCCGGTAGGACAATCCGCAAGAATGTGTCCGTCATTTTGGCACTTGAAACATTTTATACGTGGACAGTTCCTTTTCTGGTGGCCATGTTGACCACAGTTGTAACAGCCTCCAGATCGTTTCATTTTGAAGAATGTCGGAAAAATTGTGTCGTAGGATATCCCTTGCTTCTAAAATTCTATCAGCACTGAAACAGAACAAAACATTAGGTAATTCCTTATTTTGCACCGTTTTAAGGGCAACACTACAGACAATCCACTCTACCCCAGCCCAGCCATTGCTGGCCATGGAAACTCAATACTGAAAAGTACGGGCTCGGCGACAAGCTTTGACTAGCAAACAAACTTGAAAACAACAACACCCCCTCCTGCCCCCCCACCCACCCCCACCCCCGCACACACACACACACACACACACACACACACACACACACACACACACACACACACACACACACACACCCTTCACGCACACACACACACACACACACACACACACACACACACACACACACACACACACACACACACACACACACACACACACACTTCGCGTGCTCACGCACACACACACACACACACACACACACACACACACACACACACACACACACACACACACACACACACACACACCCTTCACGCACACACACACACACACACACACACACACACACACACACACACACACACACACTTCGCGCGCACACACACACACACACACACACACACACACACACACACACACACACACACACACACACACTTCGCGTGCTCACGCACACACACACACACACACACACCCTTCACACACACACACACACACACACACACACACACACACACACACACACACATACACACACACACACACACACACACACTTCGCGCACACACACACACACACACACACACACACACACACACACACACACACACACACACACACACACACACACACACTCACACTCACACACTTACACTTCACGGACACACGCACGCACACCCCCCCCCCCCCCCCCACACACACACACACATACACACACACACTTCACGCACACACACACCTGTGCTGAGGTCTACTGACATTGTGTGTGCGCGGCAAGCAAGCCTGAAAAAAAAAATCGTCGTTTAGTTTGGGCGACACTGTCTACTGCCTATGTTGCCGCCAAGCACAGGGCCTGCGGATTTTCAAATCTCATTATAGAAATACCTGACTTTCGAGTCAGACAGCACATCAGTTCCGGGTGACTACGAGATAGTGTTTCCGATTGATTGCGAGATAGCTGTGGCACTGAGGGTCTTGCCAACGTGCGTGCGGTGGAATTTTAAGACGCGCTGACCACGGATGTAGAGTTTGAAGGGTAGCTGCAAATGGCAAACAGTAGCTGCAAATGGCAAACAGTAACTGCAAATGGTAACAGTTTTGTTACCGTCTACTTTGCCAGACTTCACAGATCACACTACGTAATTAAATTTATTCCACATCCTGCATTCAGTGTCGTAAGCGGCGCACAGTATTCTACCCGCGAGGCGTATCCCCGAAACGCCGAAACATTTCGACAGTGTCCTTTTCAACAATAGCACCCACGCATTTAGCAGAGAAACAGGGCATGTCGGCTAGGCCAGAAACAAGTTCGGAAAAGACATCCATCAAAATGACAGGTCACCATATTGATTTTCCGCTGACATGAACTTAACACGGGGATGGTGACAGATGGAAATAATCGTATTATAAATTGCGTCATCTTACCCTTGTCATGGTGCTTAAACTGTCCATTGTAAAATATAAATAACTGTATCACAGATCGTGTAACAGAGATGAATAGCATGGCATTACTAAATCGAGTCCCAGTTCACGTTTCAACTGAAGCACAGTTTTACACGGCGGAAGTTTGGTTTACTCACGTGCACAGTTTCTTCATCATGTGCACAGTTTTTCATCATGTGCACAGTTTTTCATCATGTGCACAGTTTTTCATCATGTGCACAGTTTTTCATCATGTGCACAGTTTCTTCATCATGTGCACAGTTTCTTCATCTTGATTTCACTGACGGAGCCACGCCCACCATAACATTCGTCGGGGATGGGGAGGGGGGGGGGGGTGTGGGGAGGGGGTGTGGGAAGGGGGGGGGGGGAGTTGAAGGCAATGGTTGATGGGTTGTTGGTTGTGCGTAGGCGATTAGTGACCTTCCACACCACCAAAGCGCCCCTCAGTCAAGTTGACGATGCTGTCGACTGGCGGGGTCTACACTGCCGAAGAACTCTAAGTGGTTCCGGTCCTCTGTTGCAATTGTTTGGACGATGAATAGATTGAATTGTTCAGTGCAGCTGTGAAGTTTGGGGAATATTACAATGTGATGCGTTCCTGATCGTTGGAATGTATTGGCCTACGCACTTCCTCATTGTCCGTAATTTGGTACACACACATAGTCACAGTCACAGGTTTATTCAAACACCGGTACACCGTGACACAGGGACAGATTAACGCACGATATTTAGGTCCACAGTTTGATATGGTGACAGATTTACTCACGTCCATACTTGGTGACAGATTTACTCATATGCGTAGTTTGAAATCAGTGGTGACTGGCAGATTTACTGAAGTCCACAGGTTGATATGGTGGCAGGTTTACTCTGGTTACAGTGATTAATGATGACAAGGTTATTCATCTCCACAGTTTGATATCAGTGGTGACACATTTACTCACATCCATACTTTGATATGGTGACTGACAGATTTACTCACCTCCATAGTTTGCTGTACTGGCAGGTTTATTCTGGTTACAGTGGTTAATGATGGCTGGCTTATTCACCTCCACAGGTTGAAATGGCATAGGTTTACTCACGCTTGTGTTCCGAAACTGACGCACCCGCTGTCAAGCGTGTTTCGTTGTGGTAATGTATACGCACCAATTACACAAGCCGATAATACATCGGGACACACGACTGACATACATGTGTACCTCTTCCAGCTAATTTGTTTTTACACCAGCAGCGCTGGCTTTGACAACACCCCGCTGCGCAAGAAGCCACTGTCTGATTTTTTCTCTCGAAGCATTCACTGTCCCGTGTCGATATGCGTATCCCCGCAACCCTACTACACTAAGCTGAAGTTACACTGGCTTGTTCACGCTACCCTGGAAGGGGGAGTCGGTGGCTCAACGGTTTGAGCGTTGGACTCGAGATCGAAAGGTACCGGGTTCGAATCCCGACAGGGTCAAAATTTGTACAGGCCTTTTTCACGTTGCCCCACTTCCACTGACTGTGAACTGGATCTGTTTGTGTAACTTGTCCATTACAGTCAAGGATACATAAAATGTGGCCGACCTGGCAGTCTGACTGGATTGAATAAGTGTTCAGCTGGACTGTACAGTTAGGGTAGCTATCCCCATCCCCCATAACCCGCCCCCTAGGGCCGTCTGCAATCACCTCGTTGTGGCGTGGACGATAAACCCCAGCTAACCAACCAACCAACCACGCTACCCTGACCTAAAATCCTCAGCGGGCGCTCCTCTTGCTTTGTCCACCGTGTGTTACTTGGCTATCAGAGAAATTTGACGCCAATAGATTAGCAGCAGTTGAGAATGTTTTCACACAACCGCTACACGTTCGTCAAGAATATGACACCGCCTAAGGACGAATTAAATGTCACTGCTCAGGGCGGAACTGAGTGAACGGCACTGCTCAGTCCATGTCATAACGGGTAGACGTCGATCAGCTGGTGTCGTACGGGAAAGGCGTAAGGCGAATCAAAATAGGCACACACAACTGAAAAAAAAAAAAAAAAACTGTTTGAAAAGATGTGCGCGCTGTCTGGTTGCTTTCATCGATATTCAGCACGGAGCACACTGCTGTGCGATTTCACAAGAAGCGCTTTCTTGCGCAATGAAACGTGACTAATGCTAGACCCAATCAACAAAAATCCGTCGTCAACTCATCAACCCTCGGAGACGCCAGCTGGCCATGCTAACAGTATAGTCAGCAGGTTCTCCAGGGGTCGATGTGTTAAACAGGCGTCCTGTTCACACAATGGTACCACAAGGGCGTCTGACAGTTAGCCTGAAGTGGATCCGCGAAAGCGCAGGTCATTCATGGTTGAACTGGAGGGGGGGGGGGGGGCAACTGGAAGGTAACTAATGGGCACCCCTGGGCCCCATGAGTTTTGGGTCAGCCCAGAAGGGCCCCAAGCTGGTACCATGAGGTTTATCGGATTTATGTAGTCTGGGGATGTCATTGTATCTGGGGGGGGGGGGGGGGGGGGCGGGGGGGGGGGTTATTGTTTCTTGCTTCTTGCTGGATAATAAATGAAGTGTTGAATTATATGACGTATTTGTAAATGATTGTGTACATTGTGTTCAGATCGGATAGTGACAATGGTGTGAAGGAATCCTACATAGGACTCTGAAAAAATTCAGTTGTGGTGGTACACTGCAGGACACCTTGCCCACAAAGTAGAACTCCAAACTATACATTAAAAATCGTGGGAGTAAAGATTTTAATGGGAATGTGTAGAATTCCCATTAAAAACTTGACTAGTACAGTTTGGACGTATAGTTTGGAGTCTTACATGGTTGGCAAGGTGGCCTGCAGCGTACCGTGAGTAGACCAGCAGTATACCACCAGTACACGCACACTCATGGCCTATCCCTTCTGGTGCCTGGGAGTCCACCGCCAGCTATTCAGCAGTGTACCGCCAGTTGTCCACGAACTCATGGACTGCCCAGCAGTTGCCCGTGAGTTTACCTGGTTTGATGAAATATTTTTCAGCCCCAACTCTTCACCAGCTACAGTAGTATCCCTCCCAGGTCACGGATGGAATGCATGGAGGGCTCGGAAGTTATTATCATTATTTTCATTATTATCCATGATGATGAGGATGATGATGATGGTATGATGATGCTATGGAGGTCAGTGTGGTTTGGGACTGCTTGGCAGTGGTGCATTCCGCCCTTTCTGTCATAAATATCCCGGCGTTAACCAGCCCCGGAAACTACGGCACCTGCCGGCCGTGTACTCATCCACATCATGTGTCACGTCAAAGGAAGCACCCCCATAAGTCGCACCCGTGAAGTGGGTGAGTCTCGGCTGTATGGCAACAGCCGCCCCACTCAGCCCATAGCACACCCGCTCCGCGTAGGAGCCGACCTAGGTAGGAAAAATTCCGCTTGCCTCGGATGGGATTCGAACTCGGGTCTCCCGGTCCATGGTCCGAAGTGCTAACCACTACACTACACTACACTACACTACACTGTTAGAATTTGTCTGCCTGAGTGATACCAGTATCCCATATTTTAAGAGCACGCTGACGGTCCATAATCCCCGAACAACGACTTAATTTATGCCAAGTTTAGGACAGTTTGCCTCACTCGACAGTTCAGCTGAACACTATTAAATCCAGACAGACTTACAGGCCAGCCACAATTCCTCTTTCTTTGGTTGTGTTCACAGCATTACAGTGAAAAGCAGGTCCAGTTCACACAACCATCTGGAAACGGGCAACGTCAGGAGGAGACAGCACAACTACCAGCGTCTTTTTCTAATCACTTTAATCATGTTGATAATAGACGACTCCACTCAGTAAGCCCCGAGGCCAAAGCCCCGCCCCTTTTACCCTGCCATGTATTGGCAAAACAAAGTACGTCCATGAGGCCATTTTATAGGAATAGGAGTGATTTCAAGATGAAGGAGACTGACGTAATGGTCTGACGTCAAATGACGTCAATAAACATGTTGCTTTTTTTCCCGTGTTTCAGCCATATCACACGTACTTCCCTCTTTGCAGTGTCTGGCAAGAAAGTTTTTCAGACCGTGTCGCCATGTGTTGTGCTCATAATGTTAAGCAGAATTCTGTGGGGTCGGCCCCTTATAATGACAGTAGTGGAGTCGTCCATTCAAACTGGTAGTCCGTTTATAGAGCTCATTCACTTTGCGTATCACTCCTACACGTACTGGCCAGGGCATATACATAGATACCATGGTCACCTGACGGACAGCTGGCAGACAAACAAAACGTTCCTCTTAGGAAAAGCACGGGGCTGTCCGCCGCGCACGTTTTGATGACGTAACCTGCAAGAGCTGCATGTGGGGACTTGCCTGCACGGTCAGTGAAATCGTGATGAAAACTCAAACAAAGCTACGCAGCCGAGAGACCAACAATGCCAGCGTTTTGCACGTGCAATCCGCACTGCACCGGGGACAATGTGCGCAGCAGAGTTTCACCCAGCTAATCGTTTGTTTGAGCTTTCCAACTGTGTACATGTTTATCGTCGCCAGCATTCGCAGTTTGGAGTACTGATGAAAGAATATCGCGGTTTTCTGGATACTATTCAGCAAAGAGGACGACTTCGATTTGCACGAAATCAGTAGTAAGACGATGTTAAGGTTGTAGCTGTGTTCTCCTCAGCATCACTGCATTCAAGCGCTTTTGTCGGATTCTTCCACTGTCGTGTAGGCTCTCCGTTAGGTAATTTGAAGCGGTTTGTGGTGATCATCAACAGTAGACAGTAATCTTCCTTGCTGTTTTGATTACGGTGTTAGCGTCTTGGGTATTTGTCATTCTGTGTTCATTTGCGTGAAACCAACAGAGACGATACAGACTGAGCATTCAAAGTGATAAGGAGGCCAGAGGGAATAACATTTTGTACGGGAGTAAACGAGGAGAAGTACAGACGACATTGCGATGAGTATGGAGATCAGTCCAGTTCGCTATCCCCAAGGTTTCAGGCCTACTGTGAGGAGGGGGTCGAGTTTTGATCGCTTCATTCCCTACAGACCGGGTCTAAATCTGGAAGGAGCTCACCACCAGCTGCTGCAGGGATTCCAGAACGCCCCCACACATGTCTCTGCACAACTACCGTTCTCTGCCCTGTCCAACAACGGCAACAACATCAGCAACGTCAACACGACGGCCACCAACATCAGTCAGGACGGACACCTCGACGGCAGTTCGGACGATAGCGTGTTCTTCAGTGGCGGGGGAGGAGGGGGCGTGGCGGGGGCGCGAGGAGGTGCCCAGGAGTACAAACGAAGACTGAGCGTTGCGCTGGACGCTGGGGAGGGGGCGGGGGGCGTGGCCAGGATTCTCCCCTTCTCGTGCAACACCCCGCCCCTCAGTCCCGCCCTGACTGCCTTCGCTGCGAACTGTAAGTGTTGATGTTTGTTGTGATGATGCTAGTAACGATGAAAACAGTGGCCATGATAATATTATGTATGATATAGTATCAGGTAGGATCATCATAATTATGATCATCGGAATGGTCCTGCTTTTATGAGTAGAAGACGGAAATAGACGACTCCACTCGGCAAACCCGCGGCCCGAGGTGGCCAAAGCCCCGCTCCTTTAGTCTGCCGTGCATTGGCAAAACACAGTACGTCCATGACGTCATTGTATGGGAAAAGCTGTGATTTAAAAATGAAAAAAACAAAATTGACGTAATGGTCTCTTTCCTCAAATGACGTCAGTGGACTCGGA
Organism: Batillaria attramentaria; assembly: GCA_018292915.2. Taxonomy (NCBI): domain Eukaryota; kingdom Metazoa; phylum Mollusca; class Gastropoda; family Batillariidae; genus Batillaria; species Batillaria attramentaria. Next base: position 1,891,402 of record JACVVK020000071.1, read on the forward strand.
CTTACTGCTTTCTTTTCATGATCCAGTCATATCAAACTACATATGCTTCCTTCGTTGTAGTCTCCAATTAAAGTTCCCCAGACCATGCCATGTGTTGTGCTCATTATGCCGCGGGACGCGACTGGCTGAATTTTGGGGGCTCGACTCTTTTGATTGACAGGAGTGGAGTCGTTCATTTCAGTCCCATAAAGATGTAGTTAGAAATTTTCTTTTGAAGTCACTTTTCCCAGTTCACAGCGGCCAAAAGCAAGTATTTAGATATATAATACATTCACTGTTGCACCGTTTGTGCTCGGGCTACACTTCCGGTGTTGCATTACTATAACAGGGAGATGGGGTTTGCTATTTGCATGACTTTCGAAAATACCGTTCGATTTTCCAACAATCAAGTGCCTGTGTGATGGAGAGTGCAGGCTACACTAAAAGGGGAACAAACCAGAGCTGCGCATTACTTTACCTCGAGAACATGGTGTACGTAGTTGTTTCCCTTAGTCAACACAAACGGCCTCCGGCGTTGCTGTTAGGCCTTCGTGACTATACCACGATAACAAAGGGTAAACTCGCCTCTTGTTTAAGCTTGGAGACGGCGAAATTCAAAAATCTTAGTTAGGCGGTCAATCATTCTTTTAATCTGGATAGATCAAGATTAGTTTTGAACGTAAAACCAAATTTTAAAATTAAAACAGGAAAACGACAATATAAATTAATAGCAGAGCTGATCCGATTTCCCTGAGCAAGTAGTATGTAAATGTAAGAAGTCTGCTTTTTGTTTGATCTGGTTACTGTGTTCTGTATAGTTGTGATATATGCCTCAATGCTGGCTGAATGGATACTTATGAAGACATATGTGCCTGTACCCCCTGATGGGGTTTCTGGAAATAAACTGAAACTGAAACTGAAACCTACAGCATGAAAGCCCATGCAAAAATCGCAGAAATCTACAGATCACTAGGAACCACTTCAAGCCACTATCACGCAATCTGCAGCGGTCTTGGTCCTAGCGGGAAGGCCCACACCTTGAGTAATCAGTAGTAGCTTGAAGTGGTTCCTACTGGTGTGTTGTGGCTTGTTGCTTTTAACAAGTCTTACGATAATAGCGGGTAGAGGTGATCGGTCTCGGGCTCTTTAAGAGATACACGGTGGGTTTTTGAAATTTTTTTTTTTTTTTTTTTTTTTATCATTTATATTTCGTATACCGCGTGCCTTATCTTTACTATTTATCAACATTCTCTGCATCGTTCTGTTCAGACCACAGAACTATAATCAAATCTCTACTTCTGTGGTTCAGACGGCTCTGACTCGTGGCTCGGTTCGCCGAAACGAGACAGCCCTGGTCCTGGCAGTCCCAGCCCCTACACACCACCACGTCGCATTCGGCCTGAACCGGACACAGTGCTGCTTCTCCCCCTTCGTGACGACTTCTGTGAGTTGACGCTCTTGCTTTGGTCGTCTGGTAGACATTTCCATAAATCTGGATAACTATATAATATAGTTGTCATAAATCACAAGAATACAGCAATTAATAGTTGTCACATATCACAAGAAAACAGCAAGGTTTGTTGTTGTTGTTGTTGTTGTTGTTGTTGTTGAGTACCAGTATGTCCTTTTGTCCCCACTGCTCCAAGTCCTCGCCAGCTACAACGGTATTGCTCTCGGGCTATGGATGGAATCCACGGAGGGCTCGGAAGCTCGGGCATTTTTTTTATCATGATGAGGAAGAATGGTATGATGGAGGCCAATGTGCTTTGAGACTGGCTGCGTGACAGGGCCGCATTCCACGCTTCCTTTTATATATATCCCACCGTTAACCAGATAGATGCCCCCACACTTGTTTTTCCTGTTGCCCCCAAAGCACCTATTACGCCTCTTGATATTGAGATCTTTTGCCAGCATGTACTGGTTGGCCCATCATGAAGCGGTTCTTTGTTCAGGGGAAGTAATTCATGTGTTTTATGGCTTTCCTGTCATTATGCATAGCAGGTCTGCACAGTAAAATGAAATGAAATGAAACTAGTGAAAGAATGGGAACTAATGAAATGGAACGAAAGAAATGAAAGGCAAGAAATGAAAGGAAAGAAATGAAAGGAAAGAAATGAAATGAGTGAAATGAAATGAGTGAAATGAAATGAAAGGAAAGAAATAAAAGGAAAGAAATGAAATGAGTGAAATGAAATGAGTGAAATGAAATGAAACGAAAGAAATGAAATGAAACTCTTGATATGCAGTGATAAAGTCGGCATTAAAACTTATGGCAGTAAACTGACAAAGTGGCGTGTTTCAGACTGCAGTTTGATGGACTGGGGGCACACCAACTCCATTGCAGTAGGCGTGGATTCTGGTGCCTACGTGTGGAATGCCACCACCGGCAAATGCCAGCAGCTGCAGCCACGCCCTGACGACAGAAGATGGAGCCACCAGGGTCACGTGACGTCTGTCCGTTGGGACCCCACGGGCAAGTCGCTGGCGTTCGGTTACAGCCAAGGATCAGTCTTGGTATGTGCCGCCATGTTTGTTTCTTTTTGTTTTTTGTTTTTGTTGTTTGTATTTTTTTGAACATCCGGATCCATACTGTCTTAAGATGCACGAAAGAAAGGTAGGCATAGAATACCAAAAAGTTGGATGCGTCCACTGTTCTGTTTGAGGGGTGGGAAGCAGGGATACTAGAGGCGTGTGGTAGAGCGTTGCACTTTCATTGCTCGGTTTCCGAGTTTGAATCCCGGCCGGAGAGGGGGAGCCGGGGTGGTCGAATGGTAGAGCGTTGGACTTCCAATGCTCGGGTCGTGAGTTCGATCCCGGCTGGGGCCAAATATTTGTGCTGGCTTTTTCGTCGTTGCCCCGTCTTTGATATCACCCTACGTGGTGGAAAAGGACGTTAAACTCCCAAACACCCACCCGGCCGGAGGCCATATATTTGTGCTGGCCTTTTTCTCGTTGCCCCGTCTTTGACGTACGTCACCTGTGTGGTGAAAAAGGACGTTACACCCTTAAACACCTACTCACCATCTCTAAGGGGCGGAGATAGTTCCACTGACAATAATATGTTAAAAATACTGCCGTAAGCTGTTGTCCCGATTTTGCCCGAGAACATGCGCGAACTCACGGGATTTCGAACCGAGACTCGGGCCTGATAGACTTGGCCCCTGCAGCTAGTGTGAGCAGTTTTCTCTTTTGATTATTATAGGAGCTGCCTCCCTCCTGACTTTTGAAAAGCCGTTTATTGGTTAAAATAATAAGAGCGATTTTTTCTTACCCAGTAGAACTTTGCCTAACAGACCGAAGGAGGAACGGCTCCTTCTCGCATGGGTCATTTCGTTAAGACGTTACAAAAATAACTTTCGCCTTCTGGGGTGAACGGACTCGAGGAAAAACCGCCCCCAAACGACCATCCCTGACAACACAAAAACAAAAGTGAACAATTTTTAGCCAGGGCTATCTCTTGCCTGGGCATGAACAAAGTCCGACCACTCTGGGACATGGACAGGAACGGCACTAATGCCCTCCCTTGCGGCCCACGTCTGTTTATGGAGAAGGGCAAACCAACACGACCACTTCGACGGAAACACATCAGAAATCACGGCGTTGTCTCCCTTCGGGACGCCGCCGTGGGTTTTCTAATACCGTGGCCTATTCGCTGACACGTTTGTTTCGTAAAATCACCCCCGGAAAGGATAACAGTGGAGGGGAATCCGACCGTAGATTTGATGCGTTGGACAGCGCTTTCAATTATTCAACGAACCGTGCTTTTGTTGATCTTTTCTGATTAGCTCTAAGAACGGCGTTTCCTCTGTCTTTTTACTGGGACAAAACCGACAACGACAGAAAGACCTGCTCGCGACCGGGCCATTTGCAGGGCAAGGGGGTTACGACACAAGATGATAGTCACTGCAGGAAATTGGAAAGGTTCTAGAAATTAATCTGCAACACTCAGCTCATGTAAGACGCAGCACGACTGAAAAACAATGCGTCTGGAAACTTGCATGCCGTGCTAAAAGAACAAGGAAATTAATTCTTGACATCTTTCCGTCGAAAAGGGCAGGTTTGGTCCGAGAAATGGAGAGGACCATCAGTTTTGTTTTTGTAAAACCACATTTCTGGCTCCAAACTGTTGTCCCATTTTAACCCTGGTGATGCCGAGAACGGGATATTTCTGACAAACCTCTGTGGCTTTTTTCAGCACAGACAGATTAACTCAGCACGACAAGGGTTAACAAGACAAAATGATAACAACAAAAAGGCCGTTTGAGTGATTCTTCATCTGTTTGTCTTCTCCAGCATGGTATTTGTTTCTTTTGTACGCGATGTCATGACAAGTTTGCCACTAGGCTGTTGTACCTGATACAGTCTTCAGTGAACATTTGCTGCGTGTACCTTATCTCTTCAAAGCCCATTCACAAATCGCATTTTTACTTGAAATCTTCAGATCACTAGAAGCCACTTGAAGCCACCATGACGCAATCTGCAGCGGTCTCGCGTCTTGGAGGAAGTCCCACGCCTTGCGTAACAGTGGCTTGAAGTGGCTGCTACTGGCGTGCAGTGGCTTGTTCTTTTCACAAGTCATCAGACAGAGGGCAAGGGGTGGTTGGGCTGGGGCTGTTATTAGAGTTATTGGGGTGGGGGTGGGGGTGGGGGGTGAGGAGAGGAATTAAGGGGAAAGGGGCCGGGGAGGGAGGATACTTCATATCTCCAGGAAACAAAGGATTTAACAACAACAACAACAACAACAACAACCATCCCTGCAGCTGCTACATTCGAATTTTTCTCACCACCATTTTGTGCCTGTTCCATGTACTCACAGACAAAGGGGTCACACACGAATTTGCTTTAGTGTCGCAAACTTAAACACAACCGAGAATTTACAACAAACTTCAATAATTCATGTCAATAAAGGATATAAGAACAGTTGCAAGGCTCTGCATTGTCATTGGGTGCAAATTTATGGTTGCCACTTTGCTCCTCGTCTAAAATCCTCGTTAAAACCAAGACGTCTTGTTTATTCAGTTCAAATCAACTGCCGGCGTTGCCTGCTATGTTTTTCCTCGTACCTTTGTTGCCCATGGCGTAATTATGTTTTGCGTACAGTCACGTGACTTCCGGTCTTATTGTTTTGTCCAGATTTGGGACGCGGTGGGGATGAGGGTGTCCCAGGATCTTGCCGTCCCTAAACACTCACATGTTGGATGCCTGGCCTGGAACTCTCACACTCTGTACTGGTGAGTCTGTCTGTTTGTCTGCCTCTGTATCTGCCTGTTTGTCTGTCTGTATCTATCCTTCTGTCTACATATCTCTCCCTGTCTGTCTGCCTCTGTTTCTCACAATGTTATCCTCAGGATCTTCGAAAGGATGAATGCGGTTGATTAACGAAAGAAGAAGAACTCCTTATTCATTATTTGTGCACGTATAGAAACATGTCTGTGTGATTCATATTCTAGTCATTGTGCACGCGTAGAAGTATGTCTGTGTGATTTATGTTGTAATTATTGTGCGCGTGTAATTCTGGTCCTTGTAACCACGTGTGTATTTCGCCATCATAATCGTGACTGCATGAACCACTGTCATTATTATTATCTATGGTGACTGAGTTGACATTTCCTTGCATCATGAAATTGCCCACACCTACAGACACTCACACAGGACCGACACAAGGAACTGCAGCATACGTCACGTAAAATCCATACTCCTGAAGGTTACAACTGAGCTACAAGCAGCTGTTTTCCCCGTTCAAAAACTGTAACCATACGCATATCATTATAGTCCCACGCGCTCTGGCTCTGACAGGTGTAATCAATCATCAGATCGTGATGTTTCACGTACCGTAACTTTGAAAAGAAACACAGCCAAGAACAGGTATGCGCAGATCGCAGCTGTCAGACGTAAAACAGAAACAGAAAGGGAGGGGGGGGGGGTGAGGTGTATTGGGTTTTTAACGTCCTTTTTTCCACCACTTATTGGTATTTCTACACGTGCACAAAGTCGAGGCAACGAGAAAAAGGCCCGCACAAATCTTTGACCCCAGCCGGGAATCGAACTCACGACCCGAGCATTGGAAGTCCAACGTTCTACCGCTTGACTGTCCCGGTTCTCACGAAACAGAAATGGAAGAAAACATTTTGAGTCAGTTACACATACTTGTACTTACACTTTGTACCAAGTCTTGAGGTGTGGGCATGAGCTGAAAGAATATGCATGTTCGCAGGAAAAAGGTATCGTGTGCCCTTTTCGACGAAATTACGATTCAGGGAGGGAAGCGCGTCGCCGCTGTGCAGCGCCGCCTACATACCCTCCTGGACTTTTTCTTGGGTACACACGGGTATCTCAAGAGAGAACATTACTGACTAATAACAGGCCGCTATCAATAACAGCCGCTATCAGGCCGCTATCAGGCTGTTATTAGTCAGTAATGGTCTCTCCTGATAGCGGCTAAAACGTCGGCCCCTCCATTGGAACGACGTCGGTTCAAATCCCCCACAGAGCCAATATTTGCACAGGCCGTTTTCCAGTGTTTTCCGTCTTTGAAATTAACCCACTTGACACCCATACAGACGATTCTACACATCGCATTCCAACACCAAACCCGCTGTGTTCTGCTGTATCAGAGTCAGGCTAATTTGGATAATGGTCCATTTCAGGCACTCTCTCCCGACGATAAATTGACGACGGGTAGATCACGTGAGCATTTGTTTGGGGCTCGGATATTGCGGACGATCGCAAAGATGCGGCTGCAGTCAGTTACTCCCGTAAAACTCCCGCCCATTAGGTGCAAACGAAGCCACCCATATTTCATGGTTCTGCACACGAACTTGACACTTGCGTAAACGTTACAAAGCAGTCAGTCGCGTTTTCATTCACCAGTTGAAATGCACTGACAGTCGCTCTGTCTCTCTCTCTCTCCATCTCTCTCTCTCTCTCGTAGTTTAGTGTTCAACTGCAAGTTTGGAAAATGGTTACTGTAATCAACATCTTCTACCGTTGTTGAATAAAACATCGAAGTCGAAGTCAAAGTCAAAGCCTCTCTCTCTCTGCCCGTGGGTGTGTGAATCTATTTTATTTTAAAATGCCCCCATGGAGAAGCAACACAAACAGGCGTTGATAAACTGTTCCATCTCACAATTGACCTCAATAGACAGCGAGGCTGACATTAGTCGTTAGGTGTGTTACTGGTATTTGTAGTCCACAATCTCTATTATCCCCTGACTGGAAAATTTGGAAGTTTCAGTGATAGTTTGCCCGTCTGGGAATCAACGAAGATGGCGGAGAGTGTATCCGGTGCTTACTTACTTACTTAGGCCCTTCGCTCCTCCTGAAGCATAGGCCATCAACAATGGACGACTCCACTCCTGTCAATCAAAAGGGTCGAGCCCGCAGAATTCAGCCAATTGCGTCCAGCGGCATAATGAGCATTACGTCAATCTCCTTCATCTTGAAATCATCCCTTTTCCCCATAAAATGACGTCATGGACGTACCGTGTTTTGTAAAAACAAACAAACAAACAAACAAACAAACAAACAAACAAACAAACAAACACAACAAAACAAGCCCCAAAGAGTAAAACAAACAAACAAACACCCCCCCAAAAAAAAACAAAAACAAAAACAAAAACAACAACAAACAAACAAAAACAAACCAAAAACAACAAAACTCCATTTTGGCCACTGTCAAGACGTGTTCATGGTAGGATATCAGACATACGGTTTTACCATAGAGCAATCTTCGAAAAATGTTGAATCCAAGTAACAGCAGGGTAAAAAACCCGCCATCTCACTTACGCCCCGACCGTTTTTGATTTCACAATTAGTGGTCTCGCCGCTTGGGGAGGGGGGATGAGTGGAGGGAAGGGGGAGAGTGACGCGGAAGATGCGCATCCGGCTGTTGATGATTGTTTGCTTGTCCTAATTCGGCTATCTATCACACCAGATAAATGAGAGGTGATTGGAAGCCATACACTGCTGGTGTCGAGTTGGAAATAAGGCAAAGTGTTTTGTGGCAGTGTCGATGTCTGGGTAATGGTGAACGATAATCGTGATATCTGCCAGAGGACAATACATTAAGAGGTAGAGAATAATCCTAGACTTGTACAGTAATGCGCGCACACGCTGATGTCAGTCTATGTGACGTTTTGCTGGTAACAAAAGCCGCCTAACAATTATTTAAGTGGCTGTATCTTTCAGGCACGTGCTTATTTGCGCGCGCGCACACACACACACACACACACACACACACACACACACACACACACACACACACACACACACACACACACACACACACACACACACACACACACACACACACACACACACACACACACGCGCGCGCCCGCCCGCCCGCCCGCCCGCCCGCCCTACTTTTCCTCGACGTCATCGCACAACTGTGCCCACAACCACACAGTCGCACAGCCATGAGGAAAATGGGCAGTTAAACATTATGCTGACTCTGACTCGTCCATCTAGTCCCAGCGGATGAATCCGAGTTTGAAAGGATGGCGAGATAAGGAGGCAATCGAAATTAAAGGAAAAAGGAAGAGAAAAGAAAAGGAGGAAGGAAGAAAGAAAGGAAGGAAGAAAGAAAGGAAGGAAGAAAGAAAGGAATGAAGAAATGAAAGAAGGAAGGTGGGAAGAAAGAAATGAATGAAGAAAGGAAGGAAGAAAGAAAGGAAGAAAGAAAGGAATGAAGGAATAGATGAAGGAAGAAAAGAATGAAGGAAGAAAGAAAGGAAGGAATGAAGGAAGAAAGAAAGGAATGAAGGAAGGGAGGAATGAAGGAAGGAATGAAGGAGGAAAGGAAGGAAGAAAGACAGAAAAGAAGGAAGAAAGAAAGGGAGGAAGAAAGAAAGAAAGAAAGAAGATAAATAAGCATCGAACCTTCCGCAACTTTTTCTGTCGACTTACAACAGGCAACCGCCTCACACTGACCCCCCCCCCCCCTCTTCTTTAAAAAAGGAGCAGTTTAAAAAAGAAGAAGAAGAAATCGTGTTGGTGTTCGTGACCCTGGCACAGTTTTTCACCTGGCACAGTTTTTCACCTCATCACAGTTTCACGAACCACTTGGGGGTCTTCAGCTGACTAGATGGTATGATGACACCCTTGGACCCAGCCGCCCAAAAAAACTAGTTGGTTCCCTGGATTAGGTGGAGTGAACAGACGCTAAAAATCCTGACTGCAGTTTCATCAATGGTCGCTCTCAATCAGGGGGCGGCGATCCGATAAATCACTCAGCCTAGAATCGGCTGTGCCATCATTCAAACTCACAGTCCAATTTCGCTCGGCTGTGGGGCGTGTTGTTTTGACAGTTTGTTTGTCTCTGTCGCCAGCAGCGTGCGTTTGTTTGTGTCTTTGTCGTTTTGTGTTTCATGTGGTGCTTGACACGTTCGGATCGGTTTTTTTTTTTTTTTTTTTTGTTTTGTTTCTTTTTAATTGAAAGTTTGGGCGGGCTCGTGTACGAGGATTCGCCAGAAAACGTTCTCGTAGCTGTAATCAGTGACTGCTGTAGATTTTAAAAGGGGGAGGAGATTTTATCCACAGCCCAGCATGATGTAAACAGTGTCGGGACGAAACCGAAAAATCACGTGCTCTTCGCTGCATTGCACGGATTACGGAGAGCCCGCAGACTACCTCAATGCTGAGGTACAATTTTCGGCTTCGTCCCTGAACTGCAGAGGCCTTCAGTTTAACACCGGCACGGTTGTCCTTTCTTCCCACACTGAAATGCAGGTTGTAAATGCTGATATTTTGTTGTTGTCTGTGATCACAAGACATTTGGTAGCGGGCTGTCTGGCAAACAGCATCAGAAACTACAGAAAGCGACAGTTTTCCATCTCAGAGGCGTTGCGGACACAGAGACTTTAAAGTGCACTCTCTTGAGTGAGACCATGGCTTTGCGCCGGAAAACACGCAATTGATGTCTGTTGGCGTACTTTACTTTTTACTTTATCCAAGGTGCGTGGCGCGCATAGCATATAATAATTAATCAGTCTGTGGGAAGATCCAAGAATTGATAGCGTCGTGATGTTTTACGTTCGTTTTCAACGTCTCGTCGTCGGTGGCTCATATTTCACACGCCTTTACAGTGTCTGGAGGGATGAACAAGATGGATTTTCGTGTACTTTTTATTTTCCGTCCTTTGCGTTTAAACGGGTTAATTCCATCTTTGCTAAGCCAACTTATATCCTGGAATAGTTTCGCTCGTGAATTTCTCCTGTACCTGAAATACTCTCTCTCTTGGTGATTAGTACAGCTCTTACTGCGCCACAATGTTGTTTACACTTTAAACGATCGGTCGAACATTCAAATTGTACGACTGTTGTTACACTACTAGAGTACTCAGTGTGGTCGCCGCGTCATCGAGTACGCTTCTGCTGGCTCGGTGCCAGCATTACAGACGCTGTCACTGTCCAGGTGTCTAAGTGGTGTGATGATGGATACCACGAAAACGATCTGTCAGCATAAAAATGAAAGCATTAGTCCCTTTAAACGTAGTGAACCTACTTTATAGCCCTTCGTGGTGCATGGTCTGTGAGTCTGTGAAAAATTGTCACGTCTAGCATTCTCCCCAGAACTAAAAACACCAGAGGCGCCAATTTCAGCAAGAAGATCAACACTATACGACGTTGCCAGAAAGATGGTTTTGCTGGAGAAAGTGATGTTGAAGCAGAACACTGGCATTTGTTGAGAATGGTAAAGTCACGAACAAAATATTTAGTATCCTCGCACACGAATTCTATATCTTATATCTCATTTTATCAGCGGTGAATATTGATGAATGTAATAAATAAAAGCCTTTTGTTCGTTTATCTGTGTTTATTGATGTATTTTGCAGAAGGAGAACTCCAACAACAAGAAACAAGCAAACAAAACTACAAAAATAAACGATCATCTCCCCCCAACAAACAAACAAGCAAAACCTTTTAAGCAAGCAAACAAACAAACAAACAAACAAACCCGAACAACAACAACAACAGCAAAATACAAAGAAACTAAACCGGAACACTGAATAAAACCCTGAAAAAACACCACGACCATCTCCACCACCACCACCAAATTATTCCCCGGAAGTGGAGTTGCTGCGAGTACAGGGTTGTAACTTGGCAGAGATGGAGATGAAGCTGGTTTTCCCAACAGCTAATTTTTTTTTTTAAACTTAGGCTTGCAGTATCACGTGTACAGTCGTGACTTCCTCTGATTTTGGCGAACGTTCCCAGCCTACATAAATCCGACTCTAAAGGCCACGTCAGACTTGTGGGCAAATCCTCTGGAAGACTGACCTCCCTAGGGGTTTCGGGCTTATCCGATTACAGAATGTCACCACAGACAACGAACACCAGAGATCTTGTTGATGGGGAAGTTTCGCGCTCAATTTTCACGCTCCCTTTTAAATCCCGTTTATGTTGATCTATCGAGGGTTTCTCTAACAGCGAAACTAGTGTTGTCTTCTTTTTTTCTTTTCCTGCTCCAAATTATCGCCAGCTCTGGTGGTGTTCCTCCCAGGACCTCGGTGGGATCCACGGACGGCTTGGAAACTGGGGCAATTTTTATTTTGCATAATGATGGAGATGAGGATGATGGTATGATGTTGCTGTGGAGGTGCATGTTGTTTTAAGACTGCGGTACAGTTTCTCGCATTCCGCGCTTCCTGTCAAAAATTAATATCAATAAATATCACGGCGTTACCAGGCCCGGGATCTAAGCACCTGCGGTGCCGGCCGTGTAATCATCCACATCATGAGATGTGTCACACCAAGCGAAGCACACCCAAAGTTGCATCCGTGGAGTGGGTGAGTCTCGGGTGTGCGGTAACATCCTCAACATCGGGCCATTACAGAACGTAGCACGCCCGCTCTGGGTAGGAACAGACCTAGGTAGGAAAAATCCCGCTTGCCTCGGCTTGGATTCGGACCCGGGTCTCCCGGTCCATGGTCCGAAGTGCTAACCACTACACTACTGGGGCCGGTTGTCTTCTTAGAAAGTCATAATATTATTGCCGCTATAATTATTAGTGATAAACATTATTGTTAAAAACTTGAAACGAGGAAAAGTTATGGAGACAAAACGTAGACTTTTAGTACCGTCTTTGAGTAACAGGGCATGAGCGCCATTGATTTTATGAGCACTTGGATTCTTTTAGAATTTGACGGTAGACTTCTTCCGTATCAGCGTTTGGCCGGTTGCTTGGTTCATGTCGTGTTATACGAAAGGGTGACATGAAACGAGAAAAAACAACAACAAACAAACAAACAAACAAACAAACAAACAAACAAACAGCATAAACTTCTGGCTCCAAGGCAGGATTCGAACTCACAACCCGAGCATTGCAAGTCCAATAGATGACACCACTCCTGTCAATCAAAAGGGTCGAACCCCCAGAACTCAGCCAATCGCGCCCCGCGGCATAATGAACACAACAAATGGCATGGTCTGGCAAACGTTTTACCAGACACTTTAATGAGGGAAGCACGTGTAGTTTGATATGACTGAAACATGGAAAGAAAGCAGTAAGTCCGTTGACGTCAATTGAAGAAAAAGACCATTACGTCAGTCTCTTTCATACTGAAATCACCCCTTTTCCTACACAATGACGTCATGTACGTACTGTGTTTTGCCAATACACGGCAGAGTAAAGGGGCGGGGCTTTGGCCTCTGGGCTTTCCGAGTGGAGTCGTCTATTAACGCTCTAGCTTCTCGGATATCCCGACTCCCCTCTTTTTAACAGTTTAACAACAACAGCAGCAGCAGCAACAACAACAACAACGTTACTTTATGAACCATTTCATGTTCTCTTTGCTGTGTGTACACAGTGGGACCAGCTCAGGCCGAGTGTACCAGTTCGACACCCGTGACAACACCCCCCACGCCGCCAAATGTCCACCGTCCCATCGCCGGGACGTCTGCAGTGTCCAGCTGTCTCCGGACGAGTCCACTCTGGCTTGCGGGGGTGACGATGGTCAGGTCAGCGTGTGGGAGCCCCGGGCGTCCAGTGTCATCGGGAAAATCAGCGCTCACAAGGCAGGAGCTAAGGTAATGGGACATGATGGGACGCGAGGGGCACGTAATGGGACACTGTGAGGAGAGAAATTGTCTCGGTAGAAAATGTCATCTATAGTGGCAGATTAGATGGCTTTGTTGAACGATTGATGGTAAAAGGGAAAACAAAGTGTGCTGACTTTTTCCATTTTGTCCGCTTTTGATATACACTTTTGCTAGTCGGTTGAGAACATGAACCCAAACTAACCAACCAACCAACCAGCCAGCCAGCTAAGCAACCAACCCACCCAACAACCAGCCAGCCAGCCAGCCGACCAACCCACCCAACAACCAGCCAGCCAGCCACCCGACCAACCCACCCAACAACCAGCCAACCAGCCACCCGACCAACCCACCCAACAACCAGCCAGCCAGCCGACCAGCCAGCACAACAACCAACCAACCAACCAACCAGCCGAACACAACCAGCCACCCCAACACTCAACCAGCCAACAGGCAGTCGGCCCACCCTACTCTTTGACCCCCCCCCCCCTCCTTCTCCCCCCCCCCCTCCACCATGTAACCCCATTCCTAAGACCCCCGAACAGTGCAGATCCAATTTATCCGACAACTTCTCTCACTGCCTTCTCTAACGGTCATCGCATTAATTAGCACTCGGACAGTCACCCATTGCAATTATCCCCCCTTCCCTTCCAAGGTTGCTGGGCGCCCAACCCACTGCGTTAACTCATCACTCAGACCTGGACCTACGGGGGGGGGGGGGGGGGGGGTGACCGGGAGAGCAGAATGTCCGAGAAACCTTCCAGCAAGCGGAAATTGTGGCTCCCGGGCCACGGTTTTCCGTCTGACAGTTATTGTCAAAGACAGCGCGATTACAAGCAGAACTTCTTGTCTTCTCTTTCTTCGTGTGGAAAATACAGGAATAAGTAACGTTGGGCATGTCATGCAAACTGGTTTATTGCGCCTAGGAGATGATAAGTTGCAATATTTGCTGTATATACGCTTAGTATTTGTTTGTTTTACCTGGTTGTAATTGATATTTGTTTTCTACGCTTTTTTGCAATAGGGGGTTTGATACATTAGCATGAAGGTGCAGCCTCTCCTGCATGTCCTAGGTTTATACTGCCCCGTATACCAGTTTGCATCATTAGGCACACTTAGCCGGGAATTACTCTTTGGTGCTTGCGCGGCTCCCGAAAAACTCACCCTCATCCTCGTGTGGAAAACACAATTTGGACCTTCGGCGTTACAGAACGTATGCCTGACCAACGTAATAGTGTTGAGACTTTAATTAAGGGGTGAAGTCCAGTATTCTTGGTGTTGTTGAGACAGAAGTGGCCTGGCTATAACATGAGTGGGGAGGGAGTTCCAGATGCCGATACAAGGGCCGGGGAAGAAGGAGTTAAAATGACAACAATGAAACAGACCTACGTAGCAAAACCGAGTTTCGGTGTTCACGTGCCTACCTTCCCAAAACTACACGAACGCGTGAAACAACTTTCGTCATTAGTCAGCAAATCCGGTAACGATGGGATGGTCTGAACGGTCATGGCACACGCGAGGTTAGGGAATGTTCGTAAGCGTTACATACCGACTGATTCTGGCGACAGCACACACGACACTGACAATGGACGACTCCACTCCTGTCAATCAAAAGGGCCGAGCCCCCAGAATTCAGCCAATCGTGTCCCGCGGCATAATGAACACAACACATGACACGGTCTCGCAAACGTTTTACACCCCTTTTCCTACACAATGACGTCATGGACGTACTGTTGTGCCAATCCACGGCAAAGTAAAGGGGCGGGGCTTTGGCCGCGAGACTTGGGCGAGTGGAGTCGTCTGTTTCAGCGTAATTGACTACAAGGGCAAGAGAACCGACGCCATCTTTCTGTGTTCCCCGCGTGTCCGAAAACAAGATGTCCTCTGATGGTCAGAGTCGAATTGTCATGGTGACCAGACTCATTGATGACCTTCTATGTGTTAGTTTCTGAAAAGAAGTTTGCATTCAGGGTTGTCGTAGACACCTCGTGTGTGTGTGTGTGTGTGTGTGTGTGTGTGTGTGTGTGTGTGTGTGTGTGTGTGTGTGTGTGTGTGTGTGTGTGGAATGACCGGCCGAGTCTATGCAGGGGCCAGTGACCAGTAGTGACCCTACCCCGACAGACTAACAAAG
This sequence comes from Batillaria attramentaria, assembly GCA_018292915.2. Lineage (NCBI taxonomy): Eukaryota > Metazoa > Mollusca > Gastropoda > Batillariidae > Batillaria > Batillaria attramentaria. The sequence goes on from JACVVK020000071.1 coordinate 1,906,550, forward strand.
TGCATTTGCTGCTTTTGTCCTGTAAGAGCGGTCAGCAGATCCTGCGGCGATATCGTGCCTGTTAGTGCTAATTCAATAGACGTCAGATCTGTTATGCTTAGTTTGTCAGTTAGTGCTCTAGACAGATTTCGTTTATGTGCCTGCCTCTCTCTTTCCCTCTGTGTCTGTGTCTGTGTCTGTGTCTCTCTGTCTGTATCTCTCTGTCTCTTTGTCTGTTTCTCTTCATCTGCCTCTCTCTCTCTCGGTGTCTCTGTATGCCCCTGTCTCTGTCTGTCTGTCTTTGTGCCTCTCTGTCCCTATCTGTATGTCTCTGTCTGTCTCTGTCTCTGCCTGTGTGTGTGTGTGTGTGTGTGTGTGTGTGTGTGTGTGTGTGTGTGTCCCTGTCTGTATATCCCTGTCTGTCTCTGTCTCTCTCTGCCCCTGACTGTCTCTCTCTCGCTTTCTGCCTCTCTCTCTCTCTCTCTGTTCCCCTCTGTCTTTGTCTGTGACCCTCTTTGTCAGTGTCACTCAATGTTTTAGTAGATTACCAACGGCAAGTTAAAAGGTGTCATATGTGGAAAACTGGAAAACCTACCACTCTTCTTCGTCATTGTCGTTCACCTATTAGTTAGCAAATAAACGACCATTTCCATCTCTCTCTCTCTCTCTCTCTCTCTCACATACACACACACACACACACACACACACACACACACACACACACACACACACACACACACACTGAAATGTTGCCCTGTAAACGTTTGCCTATTTGTGACCATCGTAAAAAACCCAACTTCTACCATTGTGGGGAGCAAAACTTTCTTCTCCCGTAATTTCTGTAAGACAGAATTTACTCAAGGGCACATTTTGGGAAGGTGGGGGAGGGGCAAGGTGAGCCGCGTACCATTTTTTTTTTGACATCAGTGGAAATAGTTTCCTTTTTGACCCCCCTTTTTCTCCCTATGCCTCCACACCAGAAAAAGAGACGCACAAATTTAGGAAGGATTTCTATAGACGAAAAATGATCCGTGATAACTATACTTGTACAACCATGCTCTTTTCCCCCTACAACCATGGGCGTCGGAGTTACTTCAACTTGTCTCTGATCAATGAAAGTGGATTTATTTTCAGAATTTCGTAGCCCCGAGGGTTGGCCATCCGACGAGCGCGGTCGTATTCTTGTCTCATATCTCGGGGGCCAAGCGTGTCGTTCATTTTTTTTTAAATAACTGATTCACGTTACGCCCCAGATACCGAGAATCAAATTAAAATTTTGTTTCAATGGGTCAGGCGGTGTTAAAGGCACATATTCTGACATGATCATGCAAGTTCACAAATCTTTGGGAGATGTAATGATGGTGTTTAGTTTCGTACCACTTACTGACTCAGACCGCATGGGCAGTTACAGTCTGGCACAGACTTGCATTAAGCGAATAGCTTTGGAAACATTCAGTTCACAAAAGTTGAAAATAAATGCAATTCTAAAAGTCTGCAACTTAAATTCCTGAACTGACCTTTCGCAACGCGTGGTTGTTATGTCCAGTGTGAGAGAATGCGTGTGATTCATGTGAGCATGCATGTTGGGGTTGGGGATAGTAATGATAACTGTATATTGTGCGGGCACTTTACCCAGTTTCTTGAATTGGCTCAGTGCGTCGCGAACTGAACCCAAACCGCACGCATTCTCTCACACACTGGACATGAACACATTACAATCACTCGGTGTGAAGGGTCAGCTCAGCAGTTTCAGTTTCGGAATTTAGAATTGCAGTTATTTTCAGATTTTCTTGGCTAGATGTTTCCAAAGCAATTTCGGTTCCTTGACGGCTCTTATTGCAGCAAAAACGAGTGTAATCCAAGTGCAACACTCCCACTAACTAATAAGCCAAACGTAAATCCATGTGGACATGAATTAATTTTGATTTTTTAGTGAGGCTACTGGTGCACAAACCCAAACGTGCTTGGTAGGAGTTGAGTCCAACCGACCCTAAGTCACAGTGCCAGAACGAAGCCAAGAAATCCACCTCAGCCGAGAGTAAACTGTGCACTGTGCTATACAGCAACAATCACGTGCTGGTTTGGCTTAGGTCCAAAAGCTGAACACGTGATTTGTGCACACTGGCGGAGGGTCGGGTCAGCCGAGGGTCGGTCTGATCAATGCTGTGATTTTACGGCCGTGGAGTTCGCGCCGTTCGATCGTTAATCTGTCGTATTCCTTCGCGTTCGACTGCTACGTCTGAACCTATCCATGCGTGACGACACCTGTCTGTCATCAATTCAAGGTGCACTTTCGCGACCCTAGTTTGTCGACGTTTCTGCGACGTGTTGTCCAAACTCATCTTCAAGAACTGCACTGGCTGCCTGTCAAACTTCGCATTGAACATAAACTTCTGTCCTTTGTTTTCTCTTGTGTCCATGGCAAGTCCCCGCAGTATCTCTCTGAGCTCATCCCTTCATATACACCATCCCGCACTCTTCGTTCCTCATCTCAGTCCCACTTGTCCATCCCTGGGTTTCATGCCAACACCACCAACAAGCGGTTTGGAGCTCGCTCCTTCAAGTGCTCTGCCCCTGCTCTGTGGAACGCTCTGCCGCCATATTTGAAATCTAGCACCTCCACCCGAGTCTTTCAGAAGCCGCTTGAAGACCCATCTTTTCTAAAAGTTCTGATGCAGATTCGTCCAGTGTTCCCGTTTTACTTCAAGAGTTGGGGAGCCGGGGTGGCCGAATGGTAGAGCGTTGGACTTCCAATCCTAGGGACGTGAGTTCGAATCCCGGCTGGGACCAAATATTTGTGCTGGCTTTTTCATCGTTGCCCCGTCTTTGATATCACCCGTACGTGGTGGAAATGGACGTTAAACTCATACCCCCCCCCCCCACCCCCCACTTCAAGACTTTTTCCTCTCAGTCTCCCCGCTCTATGAGCATGCTGTGTACATGGAGTTATTTATTCTCCACACCATCATTATCTTCATAATCTACGAGAACCCAAATTCATCCCAAATAAGCTTCTTTTCTCTTGTGTCGTCTCTATATAATTATCAATACACAGCTGTCAATATTTCCCCCCGCATTTAGCGTTATCCCTTCCCATCCAATCAAAAGACACAAGTGTGGTATACCAGTGTGATTATTATAACATGTACCAGTGTGGTTATTGTAACATATACCAGTGTGGTTATTGTAACATATACCAGTGTGGTTATTGTAACATATACCAGTGTGATTATTATAACATGTACCAGTGTGGTTATTGTAACATGTACCAGTGTGGTTATTGTAACATATACCAGTGTGGTTATTGTAACATATACCAGTGTGGTTATTGTAACATGTACCAGTGTGGTTATTGTAACATATACCAGTGTGGTTATTGTAACATATACCAGTGTGATTATTGTAACATATACCAGTGTGGTTATTGTAACATGTACCAGTGTGGTTATTGTAACATATACCAGTGTGATTATTGTAACATATACCAGTGGGGTTATTGTAACATGTACCAGTGTGGTTATTGTAACATATACCAGTGTGATTATTGTAACATGTACCAGTGTGATTATTGTAACATGTACCAGTGTGGTTATTGTAACATATACCAGTGTGGTTATTGTAACATATACCAGTGTGATTATTGTAACATATACCAGTGTGATTATTGTAACATATACCAGTGTGATTATTGTAACATATACCAGTGTGGTTATTGTAACATGTACCAGTGTGATTATTGTAACATATACCAGTGTGATTATTGTAACATATACCAGTGTGGTTATTGTAACATGTACCAGTGTGATTATTGTAACATGTACCAGTGTGATTATTGTAACATGTACCAGTGTGGTTATTGTAACATGTACCAGTGTGATTATTGTAACATATACCAGTGTGATTATTGTAACATGTACCAGTGTGGTTATTGTAACATATACCAGTGTGATTATTATAACATATACCAGTGTGATTATTGTAACATGTACCAGTGTGGTTATTGTAACATATACCAGTGTGGTTATTGTAACATGTACCAGTGTGGTTATTGTAACATATACCAGTGTGATTATTGTAACATGTACCAGTGTGGTTATTGTAACATGTACCAGTGTGGTTATTGTAACATGTACCAGTGTGATTATTGTAACATATACCAGTGTGGTTATTGTAACATGTACCAGTGTGATTATTGTAACATATACCAGTGTGGTTATTGTAACATGTACCAGTGTGATTATTGTAACATGTACCAGTGTGATTATTGTAACATGTACCAGTGTGATTATTGTAACATGTACCAGTGTGATTATTGTAACATGTACCAGTGTGGTTATTGTAACATATACCAGTGTGATTATTGTAACATATACCAGTGTGGTTATTGTAACATGTACCAGTGTGGTTATTGTATCATGTACCAGTGTGGTTATTGTAACATGTACCAGTGTGATTATTGTAACATGTACCAGTGTGGTTATTGTAACATATACCAGTGTGGTTATTGTAACATGTACCAGTGTGATTATTGTAACATGTACCAGTGTGATTATTGTAACATGTACCAGTGTGGTTATTGTAACATGTACCAGTGTGGTTATTGTAACATATACCAGTGTGATTATTGTAACATGTACCAGTGTGGTTATTGTAACATATACCAGTGTGGTTATTGTAACATGTACCAGTGTGGTTATTGTAACATGTAGCAGTGTGGTTATTGTAACATGTACCAGTGTGATTATTGTAACATGTAGCAGTGTGGTTATTGTAACATGTACCAGTGTGATTATTGTAACATGTACCAGTGTGATTATTGTAACATATACCAGTGTGGTTATTGTAACATGTACCAGTGTGGTTATTGTAACATGTACCAGTGTGGTTATTGTAACATGTACCAGTGTGGTTATTGTAACATGTACCAGTGTGGTTATTGTAACATGTACCAGTGTGGTTATTGTAACATGTACCAGTGTGGTTATTGTAACATGTACCAGTGTGGTTATTGTAACATGTACCAGTGTGATTATTGTAACATGTACCAGTGTGGTTATTGTAACATATACCAGTGTGGTTATTGTAACATATACCAGTGTGGTTATTGTAACATGTACCAGTGTGGTTATTGTAACATATACCAGTGTGGTTATTGTAACATATACCAGTGTGGTTATTGTAACATGTACCAGTGTGGTTATTGTAACATGTACCAGTGTGGTTATTGTAACATGTACCAGTGTGGTTATTGTAACATATACCAGTGTGGTTATTGTAACATGTACCAGTGTGATTATTGTAACATGTACCAGTGTGGTTATTGTAACATGTACCAGTGTGGTTATTGTAACATATACCAGTGTGGTTATTGTAACATATACCAGTGTGATTATTGTAACATGTACCAGTGTGGTTATTGTAACATGTACCAGTGTGGTTATTGTAACATATACCAGTGTGGTTATTGTAACATATACCAGTGTGGTTATTGTAACATGTACCAGTGTGATTATTGTAACATGTACCAGTGTGGTTATTGTAACATGTACCAGTGTGATTATTGTAACATATACCAGTGTGATTATTGTAACATATACCAGTGTGGTTATTGTAACATGTACCAGTGTGGTTATTGTAACATGTACCAGTGTGGTTATTGTAACATATACCAGTGTGGTTATTGTAACATGTACCAGTGTGGTTATTGTAACATGTACCAGTGTGGTTATTGTAACATGTACCAGTGTGATTATTGTAACATATACCAGTGTGGTTATTGTAACATGTACCAGTGTGATTATTGTAACATGTACCAGTGTGGTTATTGTAACATGTACCAGTGTGATTATTGTAACATATACCAGTGTGATTATTGTAACATATACCAGTGTGATTATTGTAACATGTACCAGTGTGGTTATTGTAACATGTACCAGTGTGATTATTGTAACATATACCAGTGTGGTTATTGTAACATGTACCAGTGTGGTTATTGTAACATATACCAGTGTGGTTATTGTAACATATACCAGTGTGGTTATTGTAACATGTACCAGTGTGGTTATTGTAACATGTACCAGTGTGGTTATTGTAACATATACCAGTGTGGTTATTGTAACATGTACCAGTGTGGTTATTGTAACATGTACCAGTGTGGTTATTGTAACATGTACCAGTGTGGTTATTGTAACATGTACCAGTGTGGTTATTGTAACATATACCAGTGTGATTATTATAACATGATTTTGTTGTTGTTGTTGTTTATTTGCGATCGGTTTTGCACATTATTTGTCTGTCATCACGTTTTCTCTCTTCACTGGATGACCATAACATTCTCTCTCTCTCTCTCTCTCTTTCTCTCTCTCTCTCTCACTCCCTCCCTGCCTCTCTCCTTCCCCTTTTAAATGCTGCTCTTTGATTCGCTTGATGATATTTGGTTTTTTCCATATGTTCCTTGTTGACATTTGGGATTGTGTGCTGCCGGATTCACTTACCTTTAAAGCTGTAAAACAAATGGAGACTGTTTTTCAGGCGTTGTCATGGTGCCCGTGGCGCCGCAACATTCTGGCCACTGGAGGGGGCGCTAGTGACGGTCACATCCGGCTTTGGAGCGTGAGCGCATGCGCACTGAAGGCAGAATTGAACACCAACATGCAGGTACTCTCTCTCTCTCTCTCTCTCTCTGTGGTCCATTCACAGTCAACTCTAAATAAAATGTGACCGAGAAGTAAGTCTGTCTCCAAAGATTCATGCGGGGGGGGGGGGGGGAGGGGGGATGTTAAACACCAGTTAACCCAGTCACGTCTGGTGAGTTAGACAAGAACAGCAGCAAGAAACACCCCCCTCCCCTCCCCGCAAAACAAACAAACAAACAAACCAAACAAACCAAACAACCAACAACGACAACAAAAAACCCAAGAAAAAATAAAAAAACACCCTCCCCCCTCACCCCCCCAAACACACACACACACACACACACACACACACACACACACACACAGACACACACACACACACACACACACTAAAAAAAACCCCACAAAAATAAGACAGAAAAAACAAACAAACAACTACCAAATACAAACAACACAAAAATCGAACAGACAAAGCAAAAAATCACGTTTGACACAAGCAACAACATAACTCCACCACAACCAGCACCCAGACTCCCCACCTTTCCTTGGCAATTTGGACGTACAGTTTCACTGACTGGCATGGGATTTCCCTTGTTTTGTGTAGGTGTGTAGCGTTTTGTGGTCCGAGGAATACAGAGAGCTGGTGTCTGCCCAGAGTTCGGCTGATACCAACTCCATTCTGTTGTGGAGTGCCAAGGATTTGAACCTCCAGCTCTTTGCGCGCCTGGCCCCGCCTCAGGGAAGACCCTTGCATCAGTGTCTCAGCCCCGATGGCTCCACGCTGGGTGAGTTTTATTTCTCTCTTCTCGTCGTCGTCGTCGCTGAATTCATGGTCGTCGTTGTCGTTGTTGAATTCATGGTCGTCGTTGTTGAAATCATCATCATCCTCCTTCGTTGTATTTGTATACCAGCATTGAGTATCTGTTGAGATACCCAGAAAAAAAGGTTTTACGTGAACGGAGGGAGGAGCAGTTTGTCCTCCATTTTTTCTGACGGGACGGGACTCTGTGTGTGTGTGTGTGTGTGTGTGTGTGTGTGTGTGTGTGTGTGTGTGTGTGTGTGAGAGAGAGAGAGAGAGAGAGAGAGAGAGAGAGAGAGAGAGAGGGTGGGTGGGTGTTTAGGGGTTTAACGTTTCCACCACATAGGGTGATATCAAAGACGGGGCAACGATGAAAAAGCCAGCACAATATTTGGCCCCAGCCGGGATCGAACTCATGACCCGAGCATTAGAAGTCCAACGCTCTACCATTCGACCACCCCGGCTCCGAGAGAGAGAGAGAGAGAGAGAGAGAGAGAGAGAGAGAGAGAGAGAGAGAGAGAGAGATCCCATTTTTTAGGTCATCGCTTCACTTTCTAATAATTTTCTACGACCGGAAATGAGTGACTCCCCCTAGCCGGCGGACGATTTGCCGGCCAGGGATTGTGGGACTGGCAGTTTTGAAGACAAAAGAATTGCTGGGAGCGCGATTTGATTCACATTGCTTCTCTCCATGTCACTAGGATACCATGACAAGCACGCCTCATCGTTGTCTTGTCTCATCGCAATGGAATCGCCTGGTTACGTTCAAATCACGCGGGGCACGCAATAGTTTCTGCGGGATCGGACACAGTTCTGGAGGTGGCTACACGCCCCCTAATTGCTGCCCAGTTTTCTTTTTGTTGTTGTTCAGTTTACTCTCTGTCCTGGGTGCAGCGATTGCTGAAGAATATCTGTGATTGTTTGCATTGTATAGGAAGAGGGTAATACGGTTTTCAATCAGCCAAAAAGTTTTTATGTCCATACTGGATATTTACATTACAGATCACTGAAATCGAAAGAAGGAAAAAACGAAAAAAGAAGTCAAAATTATTGGATGGCAGTATCTATCCCCCCCCCCCCCCAAACAACAACAACAACAACAACCAAACAAATAAAACAAAACAAGAACAACAAACACCCCCCCCACACACACACACAAAAGAAAAAGAAAAAAACCAGAACAAAACAACCCAAAAACAACAACAAACCCACAAAACAACAACACCCCCCCAAAAAAACAAAAACAAAAACAAAACCCCAACAACAACAAACAAAACAAACAAACAAACAAACAAACAAACAACAACAACAACAAAAAAACAAAACAACAAACAAACCAACAACAAAAAACACAACAAAAGAAAACAGAAAAACAAACAAACAAACTTAAACAAAAACAAACAACAAACAACAACAACAAACAACAACAACAAAAACCCACAAAAAACAACCAACCAAACAAAAAACAGCAACAAACAAACGAAGAAAAACCCCAAACAAACAAACAAATCAACAAAACAAAACAACAATCCCAAAACAACAACAACGACAACAACAACAACAACAACAACAACAAACCGAACCAACCAACCAACCAACCAACCAACCAAAACCCAACCAACAAAACAAAAACAAACAAACAGCAACAGCGAGAAGAAGAAAAGGGGTAGATCGGCAGCACCCCCACCCCACCCACCCCACCCCCTTTCTCTTCTCTAAAAAAACGTAGTCGCACTCTTAAAGATAACTATCGCTCCAGCTACTCAAATCAGGCAGACAGGGACCAGGGGAGGTAAGTACAGGACACGGGTGATGTCCCTTGCTAGAATTTATCTTTTTCTTCTTTCCTCTCTTTTAATTACCTCACCTAAAAAGAAAAAAAAAAGTCTAGGCTCGATGCGATAAGCACAGAGTCCAACGGGAAAGCGGAAACTAGTTTTTTTTTTTTTATTTTTTTTTTTTTTATAACGGATCTGTCGTTGGTAAGCAGAGAGACTACATACTGTAATATGGAAAGTCCCCAAGTGCACGCAGGCGGCGATTAACACGTCTAGAACTCGCGATCATTAGATTCGTGCGCTGTGGCGCCATCTGTCGGTAAGTACACAGCTAGTGCGCAGACGCGACTGATTTGTTTTAGAAATGTTGTTTTGTTGCAGCTGCTGTGCGGATAATTGCTGAGTTGTCCACATTTCAAACGTTGTAATTAAGGGAGGTCGGTTTGTGGAACTTGTTTTATTTTTTTCTGATGATGTTATGCTTTCTCAGTCTGTCTATCCGTCTGGCTGTCTGTCTGTCTCACTCATATTAGCGGTTATTATTGATGACCAGCTCAGGAGGCAGTCAGAGTTTGAAAGTATCGGGAAAGCTGTTTCAAGAATTACAATAATACCAAGCGGTGTTTGTACTGCGCATTTCTTTAGAATACAACTCACGGCACTCCTGAACATTTTACAATGACAGAAGTACGTACACTGGTGGAACTGATAAGTTACACAGGAAAACACCTTGTGTGTGTGTGTGTGTGTGTGTGTGTGTGTGTGTGTGTGTGTGTGTGTGTGTGTGTGTGTGTGTGTGTGTGTGTGTGATTTCACTTTATGTTGTGTTCACTGCCTAAAACAAAACTTGAAAACGTAGAGGTTTATTATACTGTAAAAAAACATCCGTTCTTGTAGGGAAAAAAAACAAAACCTAACGGTAACTAAAGATTTACTTATAGTCTACTTGATGTTTAAAACAAAGTTTGAAAAAGGTAAAGAGACTTACTTAACTCTGTACACATTCGTTCTGAAGAGAAAGCCAACGGTCTTCCAGAATGATGTGCTGGTTTAGCCGCCAACTCCCCACGGGACGAATGAAGTAAGCTTAACGGCGGTCCGCTAACTCTGTTTCTCCAACATCGAGACAAAGTTTGGGCATCAAGCAAATCCCCCAATCTCCCCTGCTTGTGACGTCTGGAAGGATCGTACACCCATGGGTATAACCGAAAACCAAGAGAGATTTCTTTGACAGACAACACCATTTATTGTGTGTTCACCGCAGGCACTTATGAACGTGTTTTCAGAAACGTGATCATTGAGGGTCGACGGATACAACAATCCGCGAGAAGGACTACAAAACCGACCCAAACCTAAAGCAGCGTTCGATTTTCTTAGCGAAATCACATTCATTCCTGTGGCTTTTTTTTTAGCGGAGGCCAAATTAGTGCAGCACACAATTTACAAGTGAAATTACTGTTGCTTTGTTTTTGTAGAATTCGGTCTCGGTTTGTCAAAATAAGCGGCATTTTTGAGATACAGCAGTTGAAGGAGAGCTTGTCATATCTCAGGCAGTTCACGTGCACATTCTCCTAAGACCGTGATTTTGTAAAAGACCAAAGTTCCAAATGCAGCTGTCAGTATGTCGTGTTCATTCAATTTGCTTTTTTTGAAATTCACATATTTATTGTACATTTTTTTTTTGGTCTAAGATACTTCTGAACGTGTTCGCAATTCTAAATCATGATGGACGGAAACCTGGTTTCTGTTCTAAAGAAAATAGTTTCGTGTAAAAGTACAAGTGTACCGTAGACCAGACGCTTTCATACGCACATTCTTTGTTTTTTTTTCGTCCTGATGCCCGGATGCACGTTACTAGTGTGACATCTGGAGTGGCTCCGGTAATCGAATCATCCCGCGGCATCGCCAAAGACCTGGGTTTGATTTCCGCAGAATATTTTCTTGTAGGGCGAACAAATATGTGCTTGTACTTTCATGAAGCTTAACCATATCCAGAAAAATAAAATTCAGTTCCTGTCTGGTGTTTGCCTTTGAGGGAATTTTGACACCATTACTAACTGAATCGGCCTACATAATCAGCAAAGACGTGCGTTTGATTTTGGAAGAATGCATACACGCGTCTAAAAGTTTCTGTCCGGTGCTTCAACCTTTGAGAAACTAACCCTCTTTAGATCGTCCAAATATATACATTCCCTGTCTCGTATTTGCCCACTTATTAACCAGACTATCTTCGTAACCAAATAACCTCACAAAATCAGCGAAGAAGTGAGTGTCTGGTATTTGGCTTTGAGTGGGTGTCAACACCATTAGTAATCGAATCAGCCTAAGTAATCAGCAAAGAAGTGCGTTTAATGGTGAAAGATTGCACCCTTCTATGTCAGTTTTATCACCCGCTGTTTCAAACCCTTATGGAACTGACCATCTTCAGATCATCCAAATGCATACGACTCCCGTCTCGTATTTGCGGACTTATTAACCGGACTATCTTTAGATTCCCAAAATCCGTTCAGTCCCTCGGCAGCGCGGCGTTTCTTTTGTAACAGGGATTTTGCCTCCCTGTTCTGCTCCTGTTCTTGAGGGTTCTACTCCACTATCTCAGTCAATGGCGGCCAAATTGGCTGGTGCGTGGTTTGAGGACTCTTCACCAGTATTACAGCCAGATCTGAGAGGGAGCTATAGAAGGCCTTCACAAGGCGCGCGGAGGATGCTGGGAAAATATCCTGCTGCTCTTATCGCGGTCTGAACAGTCGGCGAATGCTTGGCAGATAGGGGACTTCTTATCCAGGTGTGAAACGTGTAGGATTTCAAGTTGAAACAGCTATGCAAGATTCTCAGTTTATGGCCCAGCTAACAGTGATCGTTACAGGCTGATCTGAAGTCCGTATTGAGGTGTGAATTAGCATGAATGCAGCATATACAATTTTAGACACCACTTAAACAGCTCATGTTGGTAGGCCACACTTGGCCACCGTGGCAGTTTGTCATGACAAACAAAGGAACAGTCCTCAAAGGCAAACATTCATTCTTCCACATGCATATCGTTGTTCAAAACATGTTTTGGTGCGTGGTTTGGTCAGCTAATTTTGATGGAAGCTGGGGATTTTACTCAATCATTAAACCCGCCGCACGGTGTACTGGAAGTTGAAGTGCACGATTGTTCGCGTTCACAGCGTTCATTGTCTGACGTTTTGTCAATACAAGCGTGGAGTTTGGTTAATTCTTCTTTACACGTTGACGAAATATGACCATTTCAAAACGACATGTAGAAGAAAAGGTGCTCCTTGACTTTTTAAAAAGTAGTGTACTAACTATTAGTAATAACAGTAATACTAATTAGAAAAAAAAAATTGTTCACTCAGCCCCTGTATGAGATCTTCCCTGTAATACGAGGGGAGCCGGGGTGACCGAATGGTAGAGTGTTGGACTTCCAATGCTCGGGTCGCGAGTTCGAATCCCGGCTGGGGCCAAATATTTGTGCTGGCTTTTTCGTCGTTGCCCCGTCTTTGATATCACCCGTATGTGGTGGAAAAGGACGTTAAATTCCCAAACACCCACCCACCCTGTAATACGAAAACTTGTCCCCCCCCCCTCCCGCAGCCCTTTGGCACAAGGCTGGAAGAATATCTCATCTATTATCTATCGTTGTTGTATTTCCTGGCAACATTCTGATTACACGTCGTTTTAACTGAGTCATATATAATAATATATACGTAGAAATGTAGAAGCTTCCACATTTTGCCAACCATACGTCTCAGTCAGTGCGTGGGATCAAAAGGTGTTATGTGAGGCTGTGTGACTGCTTACACTGTAGGGCTTTCTGTAGTCACATTGATCCACATCTCTCTATGTTTTATTGTGATCCCCATTGGCGAGGTCCCTGATAAAAGTGCGAGGCTCATAATTACCCTTGACACAGACTCCCACATGCAGATCTGTCTCAGTGCATCTTGGTAATGATTGCCTTATTTGGAACTGTCATTGTAATGGCAGACAATGTGACGATGTGTGTGTGTGTGTGTGTGTGTGTGTGTGTGTGTGTGTGTGTGTGTGTGGTTTTTCTTATCCAGGTCAGTGTCTGTTTTGTTGTATTTTGTCTGTCGCTGTTTAGTGACCTCCTCTTTGAAATTCTTTTACTTAGAAAGGGACTGCAATCTGATTGATAGACTACAGAGTGCAGTCCCTTCTTCACGTACGTGTCACTGACTAATCAGATAAGTAGATAGGACATGTACGTGACTTTGCCGCTTCTTTCGACACAACTTACGGTGAAATAACACGTCGGGTTCAAAGTTGCCCAGACTGGACTTTTGATATTTTCTTTAAACTGTACTTTTCATTCCGCATTTCTTGTTTCTCAGCCAATACTTGTTTCGTCGCTGTCTTAGGCTGATTTCAAGATGTTACTGATGCCAGTTTTAGTGTTGCTGAGCCAGAGTACCTAGTTACACCCTCACCTTAAAAAAAGGGGTTGGTGGGAAGAAAGACGAAGAAGAAGGTGGAAAAGAAGAAGAAGCATACCATAATTGTCTGCGCTTGAGGGAGAAAGTTCCTTGTGTTAAAAAAAAAAAAATTAGTTGACACTGGAATGAAGGATATCAGCGGTCATATGTTTTTGTACCGGTTGCGTCGGATTTGTGTATTCTCTGAAATGAAATAAAACAAAATCACAGTTCAAATGCTAATTAAACTGATGTGTCACTGACATCCCCCCCCCCACTCCCCTACAACACCACCCCACCCCCGTACATCTCTGCGTACATTTTTCCTGCGCACTCACTCCACTTCTTGAATGGGGGTGTCTATTGTCGGAACAGCGACTTCCCACAACCCCCCGTTTTCGGGTTTCCGGCGGACCACTTCCGGTTGGCCTCGTTAAGTCGGTTCATTCGTCTGAGATCTCGTCTGCACGGACAGCTGGAGCGTTATGAAGGAAGGGGGGGGGGGGGAGGGAGGAGCTGGGGGGGGGGGGGGGGGTTGGAGGGGTTTGAATTGTGTATTTGTGAGATGGATGCGGTGACTGCTGGGGTAGGGATGGGGGTGTAGTGATTGTCACAGTAATGAAGCCGATTTCGAAATTTCTCGTGTGAACCCATTCCCCAGTGCACCGTTTCAATAGACGTTTCCTGAGGCGAGTATTTTTTTAAGCCAATCAGAAAACTTGGCAAGAACGAACGAATTTGATTTTGTTCACATCTGTGCGGGCGGAACAATTGATTATGATATCTTTTAAGGTTTTATCTAGCTCATTCCAATCTATCCTTTTGTTTTGGGTTTTATCACTGGTACTTGTTCTTGGTTTTTAATTGTCTCCCGGGGATAGGCGCCCTATAAATAATATTATTATTATTATTATTAAATGTTATCATGATAACCACCCGTATTTCCTTAGAAACCCCCCCCCCCCAAAAAAAAAAAAAAAAAAAAAACAACCAAAAAAACAAAACCCAGACCGTTTGCAGACACAAGGTCTGACTGAGACTTCGCTGGTGCTTCTAAAATTCACGAATAATGGACGACTCCATTCCTATCGATATAGAGGGCCGAGCCCCCAAAGTTCAGCCAGTCGCGTGCCGTGGCATAATGAGCACAACACATGGCATGGTCTGGCAAACTTTTTGCCAGACATTACTACGAGGGAAACACGTGTAGTTTGATACGACTGAAACCTGGAAAGAAAGCGGTAAGTCCGTCGACGTCATTTGAGGAAAAAGACCATTACGTCAGTCTCTTTCATCTTGAAATCACCCCTTTTCGCATACAATGACGTCATGGACGTATTGTGTTTTGCCAATATACGGCAGAACAAAGGAGCGGGACTTTGGCCTCGGGGTTTGCCGAGTGAAGTCGTCTCTTACGTCAAACTTCGTTTCGGTTCAGAGGACCTATAAGGTTTTACATGACAACTGCCTCGTACACACTGACAAAGGGATGAATGTTTTTTACTGCCCAAAACGTTGTCCTGATGTGGAAGAAACCGCTTTAGCGGACGGATGTTGAGCTTGACTCCTTTGAAGCATGGGAGGCTGTGGCTTACATCACTACGTAAGTCAGGGGAAGACATTAGCGATGTTGAGCTTGACTCCTCTGAAGCATGGGAGGCTGTGGCTTACACCACTATGTAAGTCAGGGGAAGACATTAGCTTTTTCTTCAGAACGAATGTTTTTACAGTGTCATCAGTCTCTTTGATACTTCAAGCTTCAAGACAGTAATATGCTGCGACCTGGTTTATTGTGCCTAGGAGATGATAAGTTGCAATATTTGCTGTATATGCGCTTAGTATTTCTTTGTTTTACCCAGTTGTAATTGCTATTTGTTCTCTACGCTTTGTTTGTAATCGGGAGTTCGATAAATTAGCATGAAGGTGCAGCGTCTCCTACATGTCCTGGGTTTATACCACCCCGTAGACCAGTTTGCATCCTTTGTAAAACGATACATTTTTGGTTTTGTTTTCTACATGTAGTGCAGGCACACTCAGCCGCGAATTAGTCTTTATGACTTGCGCGGCTTTAAGCCCTAAAAACTTACTCACCCTAGACAGTAAGCATAACACAGAGCAGAGAGTACTAAACAAAATGAAACACAGTGGTCTGAGTTTCAATGTTTTGTCGCTAAGGGAAAATGAAATTAACGAAACTGACTTTTTACAAACACGATACACGTGTTTTCAATGTTTTGTTTCCGGAGAAAATGAAAGGGATGAAACTCTAGACAGCTCTTTTACCGCTGTTGTTTTTGTAGAGGAGTCGTAGTTCTTTAATCATTGTCTTTGCCGACAGTGCATGCACCTTTGCAAACATTCATTTTTTTCTGACGCCGAAGTGAATGAGTATACTACAAGTTTTAAACCCCCCCCCCTCACCTCCCTCTCCCTCCTCCCCCGACGCAGAGCAAGCAATAGCTAAACAGTCAAAAGGTCGCAAGAAGGATCACATTTTTTGAATCGTTTGGTTTTCTGATTGCATTTTGCCACGTTCACAGTCCCAGCTAAAAAATAAAACATTGAAATGATAAACTTTCCACTCAGTCTAAAACATTGAATTGATGCACTTTCCACTCCGACTTAGAAAGACCTGAACATTGCTACCTTGGCTTTTCGCGATTCCTTCTTTTCGTCAGTCATAGGAGGCAACTACGTCGTGGTGTTCCCAACTAAACGCTTTCCAGTTTCGGTGAGCTGGTTTAGCTAGGTTGGTAGAGCTTTGGAGTGTAAGTACCTGGATCGCTGGTTTAGCTAGGTTGGTAAAGCTTTGGAGTGTAAGTACCTGGATCGCTGGTTTAGCTAGGTTGGTAGAGCTTTGGAGTGTAAGTACCTGGATCGCTGGTTTAGCTAGGTTGGTAAAGCTTTGGAGTGTAAGTACCTGGATCGCTGGTTTAGCTAGGTTGGTAAAGCTTTGGAGTGTAAGTACCTGGATCGCTGGTTTAGCTAGGTTGGTAAAGCTTTGGAGTGTAAGTACCTGGATCGCTGGTTTAGCTAGGTTGGTAGAGCTTTGGAGTGTAAGTACCTGGATCGCTGGTTTAGCTAGGTTGGTAAAGCTTTGGAGTGTAAGTACCTGGATCGCTGGTTTAGCTAGGTTGGTAAAGCTTTGGAGTGTAAGTACCTGGATCGTTTTTCCTGTAGTTGTCCCGTCACTGAAATTACCTGTACATCCTCAAACACGTGGGGGAGGTCGATGGTCCAGTGGTTAAGACTTAGTCACCAATGGGAGAGGTCAGGTTCGAATCCAGCTCGGGGCGAAGATTTTTTTCTTCCTCGTACGTGGCACCGTTCATTCGGGCCGGCCGTCGGGGGTTCTCTCCGGGTACTCCGGCTTCCTCCTCCTCTGCTTTGGAAATGTTCAGCCCACCAAATTAAAAAATAAAAGCAATTCTAAAATTCCGAAACTTAAGTCTCGCAGAGCTGGCCCTTCGTACCGTGCGATTGTAATGCGTTCATGTCCAGTGTGTGATAGAATGCGTTTGAGTCACGTGAGCGTGCGTGTTGGGTTTAGCTCGCGGCGCTTTGAGCCAGATATTGGGATAAAGCGCCTATATTACTGTGATTATTATTATTTAAAAAAAGGGGCACTAAACCCCCAACCACCCAACTTTTGCTGGTTTTAAGAATTCAAAACTTCAGTCCATACTCATATCCATCTACCGCCTACACTACCCCCCCCCACTCCCCCCCCCCTCACACACAAACACACACACAATTCCCCTTGCTTACGCCCACCATTTCCACCCACGCCCCAAGTTAAGCAAGTGCACACCTTCACGTGTATTTAGACGGACACACGATCAAAATCAACAAGACCCAAAACAATTTCTCGCCGCACTTTTCAACGATACCAGTCAGTTTGATGATAAGGGATGATAACGCCGCCACCCTGAAACGAATCCATAGATCTCTTTATGAAAAAAAGAAAGAAAAAAAATCGGCGGAAACAAAAGCCAGCGGACGTGGAATGGTTTTGTAATCGATGCGTTTTCCTAGCTTGAACGCATCCAAGCGTCCCTTCACACATTTTATGAAAGGAAACGGTCTTTTTAACGTCGCCTTAATGACCGCCATTTTATTAGCCTTGTCCCCGCGGGCCAGGAAATGAGAAAGCGAAATGGATTGGTCGAGCGACAAGTCACGTGATCGATTTTGCTCCTGTGAAGTCTGAATGACAGGACGCCCTCAGATTGCGATAGTTTCCGCCGCCATTTTGCGGCTACCAGCTCCGCCGGACTCACTTTGTTTGCCGAAAGACCCCTGGATTTGTCCAGAGACGCTCAAAGGGTCGTGATATTTTGCTAAACGCCAAGACCAGCGTGTTAACCCAGTTTTTGTCTTCCTTTATAGAACAGCCTCCGTATCGCCGCAGACCCCAGTTATCTGGCTTATGATGAAAGGAATTCCAACAACGATCCACCGCGCAACCTCCCCCCTCTTCTTCGAGGTTTCGATCATTCAATCAGTGACCGTATCGGCAGCTATTATGGCTGATCAGTGTCGCTAGCTTTGTATGTTCACAGCCAATTTGCTCCATGTTGGTGGTGGTGGTGGGGGAGGGGGGGATGGTGGGGGTTCGTAAAATGCCTTCAAAAAGCCAAGTTGTAAGGCCAGAATAAAACATGCCTTTGTTTACGGTTCCCCAACTTTTACAGGAGTTGTTCAGTTTATGCAAAGTGAACGCCTTTTTGGGTAGGGTGAGGGTGGGGTTTTGATAGGGGTGGGTGGGGTTGAAGGGAAATGGGATGGCGGGTAGTTTTGGGTGAGAAGGGCAAAACATAAGAGACAGTTCCATTGCACCAAGGAACTGTTTCCTTTGATTCTTTAACTGGAAAAGGACGTTAAACCGGCACACAGGCAAACAATCATACGGCCTGTTGAAAAGAGCATGCTCACCTCTCTGTCTCTCTCTCTCTCTGTCTCTCTCTCTCTTAATTTGTGATCTGCCACTGCAAAGCTGCCATAATGGAGTTATATTATCAGTTTATCTTGTATCTTGTTTAAACTGTTTCCCTGAATCTCCACTATACACAACGAAAGCTGCTATAATGGAGTTATATTATCAGTTATCTTGTATCTTGTTTAAACTGTTTCCCTGAATCTCCACTATACACAACGAAATAAATCTGTTTAAACCAACCATACGACCGTAAACAGCGGTATGTTTTCTTGGCCTAAGACAGAAGCACCTTGCCCGTTACCAAGGTGCGGTTTGTGGGACAGGATCCAGAGGACAGAAGTCCTGTTGCCACAGCATCCTAGGTTGTCTTCCGTTGCCGTCACGCGTCACTGGTTCCTGTGTACTGCAGAACGTAGGTGTTCGCCATCACTGTCACGACATTCACAGCTGCAGACTCCGTCTAGTACAGCGTTCGACTTTGAATGGCCATGAGTTCAAATCCTGACTGGGGGCAAAACAAAAATGTCGGCTTTTTCCTCGTTGACTCGTCTTTGATACCTTTGAAGCCCCAAGCATCTCCCCTCCAATTCCTTCCCGCCGCTTATTTTCTCTACTGGGGCCGAATATTTGTACTGGCCTTTTCCTCATTGCCCTGTCTTCGATATCACCCATACTTGGTGGAAAAGGGCGTTAAATTCTACTACTCCCACCCACTCCTGCTCAGTTTCTATAGTTTATGGATTTCTAGCGGGAGACGTCTGTTTCTAAAGGGATTCACAGATGAACATCTGTTTCAACCATGCTAGCTTCATGGAAAAGGGAAAACATAACGTGATTTGGAAAAACAAAAACAAAAACAAACTTCTCATTCTCAGACCACCGTCTTCACGGGCGGCGCAGGCAAGTGACTTGCTCAATTTGCCTCTTCCCACAGAAATGTGAAGAAAGGATTATTCAGTTTGTAATGAAAGTGGGTAGAGGGGCCAGGAAGATTTGTAATCAAGCGTATTAGTTCAGGCATGGCCAGTGCTTGGAGGACAGATCGTGTTGGAAAGGATGTCAAGTGACTGTCCGCGCTGGCTCCGGCTTTGATACCGTTGGGGCTCCAAGCAACCGCCCCCCCCCCCCCCCCCTCCCCCAAACACACGCACTTCCCCTTCCCCTCTCCTCCATACTCTTAACGGTATCGGCATGTTCTCTCCTCCCAGCCAACTGCCTTTGCTTTTGTTTATTTTTACTCTATCCAAATCACGCTTGCGTTTTCATTGAGAAAAATAGTATCAAGTGATGCAGTTTTCTTGCGGTGTATCTCTCTATTTTTTTTTATCTCGAGGTGTGCCTTTTTGCGTTAGAAATGTAACGTTTTTAAAGACCCCCCCCCCCCCACACGCATACATATACATGCACGCCCCTCTCCCCCCCCCCCCCCCCCCCACACACACACAGAGTTCCGAGAGCCAATAAATAGCTGCAGATAACTCTCTATCGTAATTTTATAAAAGGAACGGCCTAATCGATATGAATGCGATACGCACTCAAATCCTCTTAACAATTTATGGTACTCCTCTATTTCCACGTCTCTTCCAGACCTGTGAATAGCCATACCTGTCTCCTCTGTCCGCCTTTCTCCCGGCCACCCACGTAATACAAGTCGGCTCCCATCCCCCCTCCCCCGAGATTTGCCGTGTCTTCCTGTCCACGTGAGCTTCCCTTCCTCCTCCTTTCCTGTCAGGCCACGCGGACATCAGATCTACTCGCTCCACTGTCATGTCCTCCTTGGTGTGGGATTAGTAGAGCGGTGGGATTAAGCGTGCGTGACCCCCCGAAGGATGCGCTGGTCGATAGGCAGGCAGTTGTGGGTCTCTTACACGGAGTCTAAGTGATTAGATGCTGATAGTATGTGGGTTGCTTTCACGGTGTTGTATACAGTATATGCTGTGTGTGTGTGTGTGTGTGTGTGTGTGTGTGTGTGTGTGTGTGTGTGTGTGTGTGTGTGTGTGAGAGAGAGAGAGAGAGAGAGAGAGGGAGAGAGAGAGAGAGGGAGAGAGAGAGAGGGGAACATTTTATTTCACAACGGTTGAGCCTAGTTTTCATACCTGGCGTTGCTAATACTACTAAAAGTACATAGTACTACGACATTGAGAGAGAGAGAGAGAGAGAGAGAGAGAGAGAGAGAGAGAGAGAGAGAGAGAGAGCAAACTATGGCGCCATTATTTTCATTACTATCAGCCCAGTCTTACAGTGGATCACATCTCCGTCAAGACATACATGACAATGGTGCATTACGGATCTGGACAAAAGCAGCCGACTCTGTCTGAGACTAAACGTGCCCCGGAAAGTGCTCTGGCATCAGCAGGGAAAGCCTGTCAATATGCGGGGGAAAAGTTCAAACCTTGCGGCCATTTTTAGAACGATCTCAAAATGAATCACTTGTCAGTCGTGTTCGTGACAAGCGTGACAATGTTGTGTTATACAAAACTGGACAGTCATCATGAGCCGCGGCGTCCGAGAATGACCAGCTACCGGAAGTTGATTGACATCGGTGTAGGAAACGGCGGGTCCCTGGATTGCTACCCTCATTTATTCAAAGAGCATAAGCGCCGTGGTTTTGCTAAATCACTTAGGTCCTGTTACCATATGGAATGGCGAACCCCTGGATTGCTACCCTCATTTATTCCAAGGGCATCGTGAGATGTTAAAAGGCCTTATAAGCCCTAATGCTTTGATAAGCACTTAACGTGTTTAAGTCTGACGGTAGATCGTTTGAAATCACGTCAAAGTTGTTCACACGTCTGTCTGGAAATCCTGTTCGACGAGACAAGAGTCGTGGCCGAAATGTCACTGGCCCTTCTAACATAAGCCGGAAGTCACGTGATGGTAGACCTGGGCTTGCCGGGAAAACCGTCCGATCCCCACTCCCTGTTCATGTCATGTCTGCTAGAAAGGGCAGGATGTTGAGGATTAGTACTCCTACATGATAGTATCGTTATCAAGGGAATGCCACGCGCACACACACACACACACACACACACACACACACACACACACACACACACACACACACACACACACACACCACGCATGAGACATCCCCGGCGATTGGTCACTATATGGCATGCAATCTCTGGACTCCGGTCCAACCCCCAAGGCTTCCCCCTTTGCCCACAGGCGACGACGACGAAACGCCCATTTCCGCTTGTGGTCTTTGGCTGCTTCCTACAACGCTGCCCCTACACATTGCTGTAGACATGTCGG
Organism: Batillaria attramentaria; assembly: GCA_018292915.2. NCBI lineage: Eukaryota > Metazoa > Mollusca > Gastropoda > Batillariidae > Batillaria > Batillaria attramentaria. Next base: position 1,928,374 of record JACVVK020000071.1, read on the forward strand.
GACACCACCAGGCATTAGTTAAACAATGATGCTCGTCCCTGAGAGAGAGAGAGAGAGAGAGAGAGAGAGAGAGAGAGAGAGAGAGAGAGAGACGTGATGATACTTTATTTTTCAACAGTAGACGTTTTGTTAGAAGAATAGCCTACACCTAATTACATACTTGCCGTTGCAAAAATTCAAATGCACAACAAAAAGGAAACAAACAAACAAACGAACGAACGAATGATTTCCAGAAAGAAAGCGGCAGTCAGGTACACACACACACACACACACACACACACACACACACACACACACACACACACACACACACACACACACACGGAGACAGAGAAACCACACAGTCATCTCTGTTAATAACAATACAATATTTTTTTTCCCAATTTATTTCCAGCTTCTGTGTCCGCTGACGAGAGACTCAGTCTGTGGAAACTGTTTCCAAGGAAACGACGTCCAGTGGAATCCATGTCCCCCGCTGAACCTCGACCGCTCCATCCGATGAATCGGTGATGTCTGGCCAGTCCGTATGGACCGATGAATTCATCTGGGCCCGTATGTAAAAGTCGAGGTTACTTTAACCCACGGCTACGGGCCTAACCCAGACTAGGACCAAAAAAAACCAAAACAACAACCCAAAAGCAAAATTAAATAAAAAAGGAAGAGAAGAAAGGAAGAAAAAATCCTTCTATAACGGCTTAGGCACCTTGTTGGAATGGGCCCGCTTCTTGATTTAAAACAAAAACAAGAACAAAACAACAACCAAAAAAAACAAAGAAAAAAAAAAAAACAACAACAACAAAAAAACAACAACAACAGAAAATTTAACCCAAGAGCTAATTTAGTTCGAGGTTAGTCTCTAACCCGGGGCTCAAAGTCCTAACTTCGACTATTACATACGGGCCCAGATAAATATCGCTGACTGCTGGATAGCGATGGCTTTACTGCTATGGATACAGTTAATGATGCTAATCCTTTGTGCTAGTTCCACATGTCAGTGTGAACTTACCAGTATAGGCTGCATGCGATGGCTAGCTTGTGTCCCGTTGTGTTAACAGAATTACTCGGCTAACATCTGTCACACTGTTGATCGATTTATCCGAAGTAACATTGATACTGACGCGTCCGCTTATGCGAACTGCCAGGTTTAGTGATGTTATTTGTCAGAAACAAATTATGTTTAAGGTTTAGATAGACATCTGTGCGTATATCTGGTGCAGTGACTGATCAGTAAGTGTTTTTCCCTCCTTCTCCGAGGTTTCTGTAGACAGATAGTGAAACGCTTTCGTGTTTATTTGCAAATATTTCTGTCTGATGATTCTAGCTTTTTGGTAGTACAGTATTATTATTATTAATTGAATTGTTTCAGTTAATTTGCAAGATCTAATATTGAGGCTTACGTGATGGATGACCCACCCACCCTCTAATTGTGAGGTCCTTAATCAGATGAAATTTGGACTGTCAGGCCATTTCTGACACTTACGGTTATATGGATCCAGTGAAACTTCTGCTGGTGCGTAGATGTTGGATACTGGACAGTATAATTCTGCATTCTGTTTCGTTGCTTTTCCACTCACCTATCGGAGTTACATTTCCTGATGTATAAAGCCGTTTAAAGCAATACGAAAAAAAAAAAAAAAAAACAACCCTCGACAATGAAATTAGTCTTTTCTCACTTTTTTCGGTGGGCATACGATTTTGAGATATTTAATGTATTCGAAAATGGTTTGCTTTTGTGTAAAAGAGTTTGTCTGTTTTGCTTTTGTAATAAATATAAACGATGAAATATTTGCCAGCAGTTTGATGATTCGATGATAATGATAATAAAATAACAGTGATAGTTTCCATGTTGAGTGTTGAGTTAATCTTTTCCCCTCTCAAAAACAGCAACAGAAACTAGAGACACCAGCAACAGCAACAAAAACCCGAGACACCAGCAACAGCAACAAAAACCCGAGACACCAGTAACAGCAACAAAAACCCGAGACACCAGCAACAGCAACAAAAACCCGAGACACCAGCAACAGAAACTCGAGACACCCGCAACACAACAGCAACACAACAGCAACAAAAACCCGAGACACCAGTAACAGCAACAAAAACCCGAGACACCAGCAACAGCAACAAAAACCCGAGACACCAGCAACACAACAGCAACAAAAACCCGAGACACCAGCAACAAAAACCCGAGACACCAGCAACAGAAACTAGACACCAGCAACAGCAACAAAAACCAGAGACCAGCAACAGCAACAAAAAACAAACACCACCGATAGTAACGAAATAAAAAAGCAACATCAAGAATATAAAATGCAATTAGGTAAACCCGACCAACTAAAACAATTGCCCCCCCCCCCCCTCCAACCCCCCCCCCAAAAAAAAACAAAAACAAAACAACAACAACAACAAAAAACAAAAAAACAAACAAACGCCAGAACAGCATACAACAACAAACAACAAATAAACAAAAACAACCACCACCACCACCCACAGACTCATACAGACGTGGGTTAGGCCTATCTACTCTAACATGACCATGCATTACCAAGGTATAGAGGCATGAACGAAAATGGGGGTATAATGACCCGGCTTTTGATGACAGGCACATCAAACGCTAATCACCACTCGTGGCTAATTAGGCACCACATCCGGGGACCTTGAGCACTAAGTCAAGCAGCTTGCTTCAGCCGTCCTCCACACTACCATCATCATCTGGTAAAAAGGGCACAAGAGCTATGGATTTGAAAAGCGCTTGGGACTTTGTTTATTCTTAATGTAGACTAATTTTGCTAACAACAACAACAACACCCAACAAACTTTTGAACACGTACCTTTGCTTTCACGGCTGGGTGATTTCTCAGTCGCGCCAAACAAACGAATGACTTTCACAGAGGCACGCGGCCTTGGTGTTTAAACCACAGACAAAGAGCAGACAGAGCGCAGTCCTTCCCACGTCAGTTTCATGCTAGTGTTAATTATCACATTATTTTGTGACTGTTGGTTGCTGGTTGTAGTTGTGGTGGTTGGCATGCTCGATATGTGGGTTTACGTGTTTCCAAATTGTGCTCTGATGACACAGTTCCTGAATCCTACCTTTAAGTCGATGCAGTATCAGAACCCTAATTACTAAGGTTAACAACAACAAAACAACAACAACAACAACAACAACACAGACGCACGCACACACACAAATGCAAACACCACCACCACCACCACCACCATCACCAACACCACATACACACACAGACTCACACACACACACACACACACACACACACACACACACACACACACACACACACACACACACACACCCCTAAAAAAAGAAATCCCCGCAGTAGTTTTGGCGGGTTGATGTCCTGTAGCCTCCTCGACTAAAACAGACGAATATTCAGACAAGAGATTTTGTCGTCATGGTTATCCCCCGTCCCCCACGCCCCCGGCTGACGCATGTTTATGACAGTTCTCACACTCGTCAAACGTGACGTCGGCCAAAAGTGCTGACATCTGGCAACGTGTGGTATTTGTGATGACGTCCCCAGCCAGCGGGGGCGTCCAGTTAACGGTCATGCTGGACAGTAATTAAGGCCATGATCTTTTCTACAGACAGACCTGAACGGCAATCAGACAGGTCACTGGGTGTTTGGGCGGGACTGAGTTGGCCCCCAGGCAGTATTTATTATTCTGACACGTTAGTATGTATTAAAAAAAATTAGTACGCATGACTTACAAGAGCCTGTTCACAACAACCGTTCAACCAACCAATTCACCAACCATTCAACCAACCCACCAACCCTCTGATTCACCAAGCAAGCAAGCAACCAGTTCAAAACTAACCAACCAATCAGCCAACCGATCCACCACCCAGCAATCAGCTAGATAGCAAAAAAAAAAAAAAAAGAGAGGAAAACCTAGCGACCGCCCCCCCCCCCCCCCCCTCTCCCCAATAAGACTACGACGACGACGACGAAGAAGAAAAAGGCCACCACCAACACCAATACACAACAACAAGAACAACAAGAACACACACACACACACACACACACACACACACACACACACACACACACACACACACACACACACACACACACACACACACACACACACACACACACACACACACACACACACACACACACACACACGCACGCACGCACGCACACACATGAACTAGCAGCAACATGCAACCACCAAACTAGAAAAACTGACAAAGTGAAAGGAACAACAATGACTTTTCTACAGGTGACGCCCATAGTACACTTTGATCCACTTTGAATTTAAAAAAGATGTCTTCCTAGAAATGCACACCAGTAAACAACGTCCTGGGATGGCCCTGTGGTAAATGCCAGGTACATCTAGAGTGTTTATTTATGGATCAAAACAGGCATTCTGAAATACATGTACCGGAATAGCAAACACCATTCCTCTGTTTTTTCCTCTAAACACACTAAGTTCCTTATGTCCGCTCCCTGATTTTTCTGAGACCACATTTTCTCTTTCATCGTGGTGTGACGTTAACGCAAATATACCTGTGTGATATTTCAGAGATATCAGAATACAGCACGCCTATTCTGCTGGTATCTTGCATGCATACAATACGCTTGCATGCATACAATACGCCCTTTGACACTTTTACCAAACGACGGAAAACTGAAATTGTATTTCTGACCTTTGTTGAGCACTGCAATGTCTTCAGGTTCAGTCAGCGTAGGATGAGCATCAAATTAAATCACTCAGATTCCCTTGAAACATTTCCCACACCGGTGACGCGGCTAAGCCGCGAATCCGACCGGCTGTCGGTCGCAGTGACTGTTTTAGGCCGGAAAAGCGCGACACGCACGCGGTGATGTGCAAGAATGCTGCCAGGAAAGCTAAGAACTGAAATGAATTTGATCATATTGTTATATGCACATATCAGTAAGACTTTCATCTTCCCACCAAAAGCGATTTTATATCGAAAATTTTATTCATGTAAGGACACGAGTCATATTTGTTCGACTGCAATGAGACTCGGGAGCTATTTTGCAGTTTAACACGAAGCTGACAAAAAATACCACGTTAATTCCAGTAGTTTCAAAACAGACACGTATCCGTGATGTCTTTGTGACTTGCATGCCAATTGTTGTGACGTAGGATGCTTTAGTGTTTTCGCAATTTAAAAAAAATATCAGAGCAGTGCGAAATCCTCGGCTAAGAACCGGCCAACCGTCTGTTTGATACAGGCTGGTTCTTAGCCGGGGCGAGTGCTGGTTCATAGCCACAAAATATTCACTACCAATTTTCTTTCTCGAACTGCGCACGATCTAAGCCACAAATTGCACTAATTTTCTAGGTGTGGCCGCAAGACATATTATAAAACTGGGACGTTTTCATAAACGTGACTTTCCTTTCTGTAATTTTATATTATCGCGAATGAAAGTGAATTTTCTACAGAAAACGAGACTAAATTGCTTCCAACGTGAGTGTACGCGCAAGTAGCACCACAAAAACCACTTACGAGTTGAACAGAGACCTTCTGCGACAAGACAGGCCAACCTCAGATCGAGACAAGCTTTCACAAGTACAGCGCAGATGATTTTCTGAGAGAAGTCGCGTGCGGCCAAGCAACGCTAGCGCTCAACGCCGCAAGCCGGTCAGAATCGGGATAGCCGCGTCACCGGTGTGTTTCCTGGTTATTCTCATGACATAAATATCAGACTGTGGATGATGATTTTGAAACATGAAGTTGCTACTCGTATATACGTAAACCTACCGTCAGCCAAGGCAGATATTTCAGAAAGCCAGAGAGAAATCTTACCTTGATAAAGTGTTTCCAGATTGTATTGAAATATGCAACCTCCCATAGCGGAAGAATGTCCTAGAGTTTATTCAAGTCTCGTGTAGTCACCGAACCAAGCAGATTAGGTTTTACACTACGCGGCAGACAGACAGACAGACACACAGACAGACAGACAGACAGACAGACAGACAGACAGACAGACACCCCACCCACACACACACACACACACAGAATCAAGTACGGTAGTTTCCTTTCGGACAGTGAATGTCATCCTTATAGGTTTCTTATGTAGGAGGTGGATGGGTGTTTGGGGGTTTAATGTTCTTTTCCACCACATACGGGTGATATCAAAGACGGGGCAACGATGAAAAGGCCAGCACAAATATTTGGTTCCAGCCGGCAAACGAACTCACGACCCGAGCATTAGAAGTCCAGCGCTCTACCATTCGGCCACCCCGGCTCCTCTTCTTATGTTGGAAACTAAAAGTAACCACAACATAAAAGCTTAAAGACTTTAGTTTTTAGATTGCACCCACATAATCACAACGAGGCCCACGTGTTAAGGTTAAAATTAAAACTGAAATTGGAGGAGTGGCTTAGTCGCAATAAGACACTTTAAAGAATCTTTCCAGACGCCCGAGAGATACACATTTTAATGGCGTCCGCAGTTAAAACAGATTTTGCCGATAGGTCAGATAGGGTTTAACGTCCCAGTTACAAGAGCAGTTTGCCGAGATGTTCTACTCATAATACTTATCTGGCTAGAAATCACTTTGCTGTACGATTCTACAGGTCTGACAAGGGATCTGGTCGGCAGTAGCTGACTTTTCTTGTCGGGAGAAGGGGGGGGGGGGGGGGTGGGAATTTATCGTCCGTTTCCACCTTGAGGAGCCGGGTTCTGACGGGCGGGAATTTGGTTAGGGGTGTGGGGATGGGGCTGGAGGGTGACGAGTGGGGTGGGTGCGGGAAGCATGATGCCACAAATAGACAAACGACCATATACACCAATGCAAATACCAAACTATCCGTCCTCTTATTATGTCGATTTCTTTGACGTATAAGAACGCATGCACAGGATTTGAGTTCCGACTTGAGTTGGTTTCAGCATGAGTTGGTTTCAGCATTCGGGAAAGGCCTGCGTTATTTCCACCCAGCTGCCGTATCCTTTCGCTTCTTACTTTGTAAATGAATCAACCTCCTACGTGTTTGGTTTATCATAATCAGTATCGGCCGGGTCGGCTTTTATTACTCTGAAGGATGAAGGTGTCCCTGAGGAAAGATAGAGATCCGGCGACCAGATGTATTGACCACCCCTATGTCCCGATAGCTATATATGATAGTCAATGAAACATGCATTATCCAATAAAACACAAGTTATGGATCGTGTGGGCGCCAGAGAGAGAGAGAGAGAGAGAGAGAGAGAGTCTTTTGTTTGAGCGTCCGATCGTCCAGTGCATCTCCGGGTGTCTCTTTGACAAGAAGGAGAAGAAGAAGAGGAAGAAGAAGACAACGACGACGACGAAGAAGACGAAAATCCAACCACAAAACAACAACAACAATAATAACAACTCAGAAACTTGAAATTGCTACAAAACCGTGCCTCTAGGCTTATCTGTAGGCAGTGTGAATTTTTTTCTCTTCTTTGATAGTGAACACTCGTTCTGCTTTGTAGAAGTGGGCGTTTTCAATCACAACAGTGTCGCAATGCGCTTGTTGCTTTACAAACGTCCAAAGGTTCAAAACATATCAAAGATTCACTGAAAAAATCAAATCAACTACACTTCGGATTCACTCTTATGTTTCAACATCCGTATTTCAGCGAGTATCCATAGTTCAAAGGCGATTTGAAATGTTACAACGGCTGAAATTTCTAGACATCAGATTAGAAAAAGACCATCTAGTCGAACTGCTAGCCCTAAGCGACAGGGCAATCACAACGTATTTAGCTTCACAGTAAAAATGCTCGCTCTCTCTCTCTCTCTCTGTCTCCCTTTTTGCTTTTCAAAATGATGTAGTTCTATGTAGATAGCAATCATCCGCCGGCTAGGGCAGTCACTCACTTCTGGTCGTAGAAAGTTATTAGAAAGCGAAGCAGTGACAACAAATTTGAAATTTTTTTTTTCTCTCTCTCTCTCTCTCTCGCTCACACACACACACACACACACACACACACACACACACACACACACACACACACACACACACACACACACACACACACACACACACACACACACACACACACAGAGAGAGAGAGAGAGAGAGAGAGAGAGAGAGAGAGAGAGAGAGCACAACCCCAAACAAACCGGCCTCTGCATAAGACCCTAGGGAGTCGTTGCACGGAGAAGCAAAACCAAAAAACCTCAGCCAACATTTTCTTGGGATTAGCAAAGATCAGCTAGTTAGCCTGGGACCCCCCAACACAGGCCACATGGCGAGGTGTAGGGATGTCTTGCTTCCTCCCGCTCTGTCAAACTTAACCACTACGGCCCCTGAGGGACCAGGCCGTGATTTGCGCCTTCGCAATTATCAGAAGCCGAAGTTCGTGTAAACGATAAATAACAGCGAAAAGATTTCATTCGATGCGCGGTGTATTTTTTTTTTCTCCTTGAGTGCTTTCACATTTCTCAAAAGAGAAGTTTCATTTCAAAGACCCGAGCGAAAAAGTTGCTCTTTGTTCTACGCTTGTGGATGAGTGCTGCGTTTTCTTCTCTCTGTTCGGAATTTTCTGACCATTTCATTAATCAGACATTCCTCTTCTTTTTCATCTGTTTTACAACTTGCTTTCTCGAAATACCCAACCGGAATTCTTGCCTTTGCCCTTATCATTTTCAAAAGCGCTTATTAACTTGGCTGTTTGTTGTCTGTCGGTTTTATGCATGTGTTTCGATTGCTTTCCGTTCATAATCAGCGTTCGTGATTTAATCTAGCGTGCCTTATTTGTGCAGTTTCTGTTCTCATAAGCCCCACCCTCAACTGTATATTTCTGACAATGCGTCAGCAGTTTCTGTCTGCATAACAGAACACACATATTTTCTGGGGGAAAAAAAAAAAAATATATATATATCTGTGTTTCTTTTTGTAACCACAATTGCGCTTCACAAATCGAAGCAAATTAGATTAACACTTGCTACACTGACTCTACACGCATACGTCTTGTACTAGATGGCTGGATCACGTGGCGAATTAGTATTTGTGGCTTGCGCGGCTTTAAGCCCTAAAAACTCACTCACTCACTCTGGATCACGTGGTGACATTGCACCATGTTGGCCAAATGATTTTATATTTTAGGAAAGTGTTGCGTAGATTTTTTTGGCTGCCCCAACTCTTTGCCAGCTCCAGTGGTGTTCCCCCAGGTCATGGGTGGAATCCACGGAGTGCTCGAAAGCTGGGGCAACTTTTTATTTATTTATTTTTTTTTATTGATGGAGATGAGGATAAGGGTAAGGAGGTCCGTGTGGTTTGGAACTGCGAGCCACGGCCGCATTCCACGCTTGCTGTCTGGCCTGGTTTACCCCGGGGTATTTTAGACAGGAAGCGTGGAATGCGGCCCTGTCTCGCAGTCCCAAACCACACGGACCTCCATCTTACCATCATCCTCATCTCTATCATCATGCATGATAAAATATTGCCCCAGATTTCGAGTACGCCGTGGATTCCACCCATGACCTGGAAGGAACACCACTGGAGCTGGCAAAGAGTCGGGGCAGCAAAAAAACAAGATATACAGCCTTCACAAAAAGTTAAGGACCACTTGCAAATAAATTATCATTCAACTTTTGTCGTGGTGGCATGCTGGTGTAGTGCTGAACATCGCTGAAACGGCGGCTTATGTAGGCAAACAAATGAGCACAGTTCATAACCAGGGATGCATTCTTTGACCTGCATCTCATTTTGGCCGTGCAGAAAGCCCCAGGTATCGCTCACTGAACACTGAAACTCGGTCTAGTTTTGCCGAAATTGCAGATTTTCAAACGCGCCAAGCATGCTGTGTGACGCGCACGTGCCATCCACACAGTGATCGCCATGTTCACTAATTACCCCTTAACCTTGCTACCGAATCTTACGGGAAAAATCTTATTCGTTTATTTTTTCTGATTTATTGAAACTGTCACCCATTATGTTGACTGGTCCTTAACTTTTTGTGAAGACTGTATAAAAAAGCCCAAAACAAAACAACAACAACAACAACAACAAACCCCAAAAAAACAAAACAAACAAACAAACAAAAAACAACAAAACAAAACAAAAAACAAACAAACTAAAAAAACAACCAACCAACCAACCAATAATAATAATAATAATAATGACGATGTATTCAAGCCCCCCGGCTTACGAACATTTTCTTATCGACGCTGTAATATTCGCTCGTAAGGTGTCGCGCTTGACATTTTCCTGTTGATAATCACACTCACATTGTCACCTGTATAACGGGTCTTTTCGCGTCATCATTCACGTATAACAACCAGATCAATAAGCTTATTCTTAATGACGAGTTTCAGTGGTGCACTAAAACTCACCATACCCTGCTGACGTGGCCGTTAACAATCGAACAAAACGACAGTACATCTGTTTATGTACGAACATGGTTTGACATTTCACATTTTATGTTCTTGTTTTCAGGGAATATTTTATCACTCGATATACGCGCACCTCGTGACTTTGTTTTTGTTTGTTTGTGTGGTTATTGGCTGGTTTTGTTTGACACACCCTCTTACCCGTAAGTTGCTGTGTGTGTGTGTGAGAACGAAAACAACAGTTACGATTCAAACATTGTGGACTTACAGGCGCATCTTCCGAAATTTCTGGGTTTCATCAGCGACAAATTCGTTTTGGAACGGGCGTGCGTTTTAACTCTGTTGTCCTACAGTGAAGCCAAAACTCTGGTCGTCCACCAACTACAAGACAACCTGGACGGCCCAACGCAATCCCCCTTCTGACGACCAGGTACCACAGCTCCAACGTCACCAACACACACTGCAGACTGCGTGCCCACCTGTATCGAGTTGAGCTGACACGTTCACTTGACTGTCTATGTGAAACAGCCCCTCAGATCCCGGAGCACATTCTGTAGTCCTGCCCAATTCTAAAGAAGCAAGGACACAGCATTGGCCGAATGGAGCAACGCTAACAGAGAAAGTTTGGGGCACCAAAACGGAACTCCTAAAGACCACTGATTTCATCAAAACTACCAATCTAATTATCTGAGGCAGAGTCCAGTACAGGGAACGCGGAAGAAGAACTCTATTGTGACCTGGGCCGCTCAGCACTGCCCATGCCTGACCCTACCCCCCCCCCCCCCCCCCCCCCGCCAACCACCCCCCAAGAAACAAACTGACTGCATGTAAACAAACCTCTCTAGCAAGTGTCATTGTGTCATTGAAAACACACGTGACACTCTCACTTCACGAAAAATGGATGGAGAATTCAGTTTTGATCAGTCGTGTGCGATGCGTTGCTGAACCTTTGATCGAAGTGTCCCGCATGAATGAGTTAAAGTGCGACTGTACGCTGGAGATCGTCTATTTTAAGGGTAGAAGATCAAAGTAATGCGACAAACAAGTTTCTGTTGACCGTGCGCGTACTGTCATGAGCAACTATCAAATGAATGCCCCAACAACAACAATAACAACAAGAACAAGAACAACAACAACAACAACAACGACCACCACCCACTTCCAAAACAAACAAACAAACAAACAAACAAACAAACAAACAAACAAACAAACACAAAAAAAGGGAAAACAAACAACTTCCCTTCTGTTAAACCTAGTCATTTTAGAATAAGCGTGTTTAACAGGCGTAGCATTAGAATGCGTAGGTGGCATGCCACGTATGTTTTCATGCGATAAAAACCAACAAACAAAATAAGAACAGGACTTTGATTTATCATCGTGCAGTGACTGACGTCGGTAGTTATAGACGGCACGCTGATATTCACAAGCAGCTCTACCTTTCAAACAAATCAGCTAACAGATCTACAAACAGCCCCCTGACATCTCCCCATCGATTTCACATCATAAATCAGCTGGAGTGACTCAAAGCGCCATGTTTGGAACAAAAGACTGTGTGCTGTGCTGGGAAACCTGCCATGTTTGTGGGAACATCAGTGCTGGTGTTGCTTTGTTGGCATTGCTGTTACGGCGAAGATTAGCCTTGTAAATGCGTGAAGAAAAAGAGAATTGAGGTTGTCATTAACATGGAAGGGGAAATAAAAAATGCAAGGTTGGGGACTGAGAGTGTATTCAGAGCTCAGACCTGTCGTTTTTGTCGCCAAGTTATTTTGTGGAAATTTACATGCCCCCCCCCCTCCGCCCCACCCCCCTTTGTTTGAAGGGGGTGGTTTAGTGTTGGGGATTTAAAGACACGACATCTGTACGCAGACCTGGAAAGGGGATTGACTATGAGAACTGTCAACCCCTCCAACCACACAACTGAAGGAATGACGCAATCATCACTATGCACAAGGCAGAACAGTTTGGAAACTGCAAGTTTGTTAGTCACTAAAGACGCTGTCAGACGTTTCGTCCATCTGAATTCACTTGGACGTACTTAAATAGTTATAAACTGTTTATGTTTTGGTCCACAACTGACTGTTGTGATTGAATTTTGGAATGCTCGCTCCCGGGGGAAACGCGTCACAAGTTAAGCTACGCTTTATCCCGTCTGTAGGTTGCGTACTTTTTTTTCTTCTCCCAAATCCCAGAATTCTGGCACAATTAGCTTTAAAAGCAGAACTAGTTTTATTGATACGGTACGTCGCGTGCCATGTCGCCAGCGACCGTTTCAGTTCAGACAGACACCGCGTAACATACACGCAATCATTAGCTCTTAAAAACATCGCAGTTTTACATGAAATCTTCAGATCACTAGAAGCCACTTCAAGCCACTACGCAATCTCCAGCGGTCTCAGGCCTAGCGGGGAAGGCCCACGCCTTGCGTAATAGTGGCTTGAAGTGGCTCCTACTGGTGTGCAGTGGCTTTGAACTCTTAAAAGCCCGAGCCCGACCACGATATGATAAAACTGGTTAAAAGAACAAGCCACTGCATACCAGTAGAACGGCCACTTCAAGCCACTAAATTACGCAAGGCGTGGGCCTTCCCCGCTAAGCGCGAGACTGCTGCAGATTGCGTAATAGTGGCTTCAAGTGGCCTGTAGTGGTCTGAAGATTTCAAGTAAAAATGCGAGTTTTTCATGGGCTTTAAAGAGTTAACGAGTCTTATCATACAGTGGGCGGGGGGGGGGGGGGGGTGGTTTGTCGGGCTGGGGCGTACAACGCAGTACGTGTATATTAAAGTCAACGAACTCGCCAGGTTTCCTGTTTCTCCCGCTCGGACAGTGTAGACAGACATCAGACTAAGCCGTGCAGGAATCTGTCAGCTACAGTGGACGGGAGGGTGGAAGTGTGTGTGTGTGTGGGGGGGGGGGGGGGTGTTGAGGGAGGATAGTCCACTACGGCTTCGTCGGATATTTCCAGGCTTCCCCTTGCAGACGTCACCTCACGCCTCAGAATCGTGTAGCTTAGTGGTTGGTCGGCTGGCTGCCATTTTAACGCCCCCCCCCCTCCACTGACACGTGATATGAAATAAGGGGCAACGACGAAACAGCCAGAACAAAGTTCCTTCTCCAAGCCGGTATTCGAACTCACGACCCGAGCCTCGAAAGTCCATGCCCTACCAGCTCGGCTATCCCGGTGTAACTGACAGGCAGGATGCACTCCCCAAGCTGCATATACCCCTGGGCACTTCCCGCCTTAACGCTGGATGCACTCCCTCTGGCTTAAACCAGAGGGGGGTACATCCAGCGTTAACGCAGGAAGTGCCCCGGAGTATAAAAAGCTGAGGAGTACATGTCATGTGTTACACCGGCTGCCCTGTCGTTTGGTGAGATTGTAAGCCGTGTAGTATTGCTGGATATTGGCCACCGTAATATACTTTACTTAACGCATGACCAGAAATCATCGTATCACATTTCCTGTTTCATCGAAGCGTGTGTCACGTGCCAAATTGTCACGTATGAGGCAGAAACTGGGTCACTGACGCTTTTTAGATTGTTATCTCGCTGTCGACGCTGACGTCATCGGTGCCGGCTCTAATTCCTTACTTTGAATTTGAACTGATCGGATTTTTACAGGAATGTGTGTTCTTCCAAAGCATGATGTTTTGACCTTATCTTTGGTAACTTCCCAAATCCTTACTCAAGTAATTAGCCATGTATGTGGCTGGCAGAGTAATCTTGACTGCGGTGACGCAATGTGTGACCTCGCAAAAAGCAAAATTAATCCTTCGCAGTGGAAACACCGAGAATTGAAGATGTCTTCAGATGACCTGGTAAGGAGGAGATGACATGGCCTACCATTTGGACGTCAGACAAAAACAGGAAAATGAGAGAAAAGAAATATCTGGAAGGAGATATCCAAGTAAATTCGGGGGGAAAAACATCGATGGTCCCTGGTGTATTAACTGCGCTTCTTTCGCAAATCTGTGGTGTCTACCGTTGATGAAACAGTTTCCACTCATGTGGAAAATGTAGACACACAAACAGTAATACGGACACGCACGGTAAGCAAGTCAATCAGTAGGTGTGTGTGTGTGTGTGTGTGTGTTTAGGAATTTAACGTCCTTTTCCACCACGTATGGGTGATATCAAACACGGGGCAACGAGAAAAGGCCAGCACAAATATTTGTCCCCAGCCGGGATTCGAACTCACGACCGGAGCATTGAAAGTCCAACTCTGTACAATTCGGCTGTCCCGCCTGCCCCAGTCAGTCAGTAAATTAGTTAGTCAGAAGTAAGTGTCTAAAAAAGTCAGCAATGAATAAATAAATAAATGTATGGTTGAATGAATGATTGTATGAATGCATGAATAAACCGATGGCTTTGTTTAATTCAGACAAAAGTGTCACTAAGCTGACACGGGCATCATCACTGCTGAGGAAAGTGGATGAAAGTCAATCGTATTCATAGCTTTCGGTAAGCTCCCAATACCACAGGATGTCCTTGGTCACGTGACCTTCTCGCCTGCTCTGGTTGGCTAATTCGTTTTCATAACAAACTTCCTTGTCGTACAGATACTGAGGAACCAGCGGCTCCAGCGAGTTCTGGAATCCGACACATACCATCGTAGGGGTTCAGGGTGAATGAGTCAATGAATAATGAAAATGGTGATGGCGGTAATTATGATGATGACGACAAAGACGACGAGGGCAATGGCGGTGATGACGGCGGTATTGATGATGATGGTGTGGATGGTGGTGTTGGTGGTGCGCCGGCCGTACGCCAGGAATGATGTCAGAGACTGCGGTCACTCACCCTTAAGAAGCAGGCCTGCACGTGCAGTGTGTCAAGCAACTGTCCAGCCTGTGTCTAAAACGTCTGGCAGGCTTCTCCTCGGCGCACATATCCATCTCTTCTGAAGTGCTCGTGGCACCGCAGGGCTGGAGGACGAAGAATTGAAAGCCTATTGCCGATGAGCGCTACTCTATATGCAAACCTTCACCGTGCTATCCACTCTGGTGCGTGCGACAGTATTTCTGTTTTCCACGCCTCCGGCCACAGCCTACTCTTCTATGAAAGATGGACGTGGGATTTTTAGAGTGAGAGAGTTCTGACCGAAATCGAACGTCTGCACCGAGTTTTTTTTTTCCTGCTGTACGATCTTGGGGAGTCAGTGAGTGTAAAAATAATTAGCGGTGAGAGATGCAGGCTAACCAGGGTGTGTGTTCCCAACAGGATTACCTCCGCCTCTTTCTGTCTTCAGGAATAGAATCCCCTAGCCCAGTTGGAATGACAAATGCACAGCTAACAAAACCAGCTGAACTTTAGTAAGTTTTTAATTTAGAGCGCATTTCCACAGGCAGTATACGCCTCCATATGGTGTAAAACGTATGGCAGACAGGTTGAAGATAGCATTAGTATCAAACGAATTTTTTTAAACTACACAGGACATGCTAGACATGGCAAACATTTACTAGTCTAAAACAAAGCGTTTACACAGTTGCCAGTGTTGCCAGAACAATGCTGCATCGCCGTTTACGTGGAACATATATTACTGAGAGCTTTTTGTGTGTCTCGAACAACGTACAAGAGGTGGTTTGACAAAAGGCTTGAGGCCCAGCTAAGCAAGATCACGAAGGTCATGAGCTGTAGTCGAAATATCCCATTGTAATGATAATAATAATAATGATGATGATGAATATTGTATAGGCGCTTTACCCAGTTTCATGAATCGGCTCAAAGAGCCGCAAACTGAACCCAACACGCAATCAGCCGCATTCTCACACACTGGGCATAAACACATAACAATCACGTGGTCCGAAAGGTCAGCTCAGCTATTTAAATTTCGGAATTTGGAATTGCATTTATTTTTCAAATTTGGTGGGCTGAACATTTCCAAAGCAGAGGGGAAGGAAGCCGGAGTACCCGGAGAGAACCCCCGACGATCGGCCGAAAAAATTCTTTGCCCCGAGTGGGACTCGAACCCTCGACCTCTCGCACTGGTGACGAAATCTCTTAACCACTAGACCACCGACCGCCCCATTGTGAGTATAACATCTGATTCCCAGTCCCTCATGGTTTGAGGAATAGTTTTTACGTATGCCAAAACTGTCTGGATTCTGTCTTGCCTGCTTTTGGTAGCCATGATGGGAAAAAACATTAATTTCGCCAATGCTTTGATAACTATGCAGTTTTTTTTTTCGCGTACGCAAGAAAAACTCTCTGCATTGAATGTTTGGCATTTCATGAGAGCTTGCTGCAACGTCTGGTGTGGGTGATTACATTCACATTACGGTTTCAATCAGTTCTTTTGGCGGCTTGAGAATTGCCGTAAGTGAATTTGATCCGTA
>JACVVK020000071.1:1950000-1967500 GCA_018292915.2 Batillaria attramentaria
AAGTGTGCGTCTGTTTTGTTGGCTTCCTTCCCCGTTCTTGAGTAAACCTGTCACTTTTCATTGGAGTTTATCGTCCGTAAGACATAGAACCCAAATTGCGGAGTGTTCGGGTTTTATTGTGTAAACTTCATCGGATTGTCAGGGAATCTGCATTTTTTTGTCTTGTGTTAAAATTACGTTTTCGGGATTTTCTCTGTGTTTATAAAACGTGGGCCGAAATGTGATTCTTATTCCGATTGACACAGATATGCATGTTTTGAGGTTGTAAATACAGGTAGTTGCCAAGCTCTTTCAGCTTGAATATAGTGAAAATGCTTGAACTGACCACATTCTCTAGCTTTGCTCTATGCGTGTGGACCTATTCCAGCTGTTTCTAAGAATGAATGATAGACGAATGTTTGATTTGCCTGGTTTGCCTCATAATATACACACGCATATACAAAAATCACCCAATTAACCCTTTTTTCTTGCTCACACACACACACACACACACACACACACACACACACACACACACACACACACACACACACACACACACACACACACACACAAAGACACCCCCAAAAAACAAACAAACAAACAAACAAACAAACACAACAACCCAAAAAACCCACAGGAAAAACAAACAAACAAACAAACAACCACCACCACCACCACCACCACCAACAACAACAACAACAACAACAACACTCAACACCACCACCAACAAAATCCGATGCTCACCAACGTGCTGTACATGTACCAGGAAGTGACTGGATGAACCATCTTGCAAAACAGCAAATTCCAGGGTCATATTACGTCCATATCTGGCGCTCTCCGCACACTAGCCCGTGATGATAGTTCCCGTAATGACACGGCGTAAAGATGTTGCGTCCTCTCCTGCTGCAGACTGGCGGAGGCTGATGGCTGTAATGTGTTCAGTGAAGTGTGATAGCAAAGGCGTTCTTCTGAGGAGTACATGATACTTTCCACTCCGGTGGGACTATTTTTGGTCATTATATTACAACCTTCACTCCGGTCCTTACAGAAAATTTGATGATTATACATCGTATGGAAGCCCATTGCGCTGTGTACCATATTTCTGTTTTGACTGGGTTTTTGCTGGGTGCATAACATTTTTAGCAGATGTTGTTGGTCTGTAGGAAGTCTTGTTGCTGGCTGCATGTAGAATGATATGTTTACTTTATGTTAAATCAAATACATTTGTTTTGGGAAAGCGAGCGCTGTTCGTCTGTCCCTGTCTGCCTGTCTGTCTCTCCTTCTCTGCCTTTTTAAAATGGGCCATGTGCCTGCAACTGCTACCGTCGGGAACCGTTCTTGTTCTTGATCCTTTTCCGTCTGTCTGTCTGTCTGTCTGTCTTGCTCTCTGTTCAAACTAATTGCATCCCCGAGACGACTGGTTTTTGAGAACACACTCTCTTTCTTTCTTCATCTGGTCTTGCCGTTCTTCAATGTCTATCAGAAGATCAGATTTTCTCAAGAAAGGACATGAAAGAATTTGCACAAAATGTGGATTTATGCCCACTGTAGGAGTTCTGCCGTCATCTGGAAGAAGGCCTAAGCGCTTCTCAAACCTATGACGATTAGGCCGTTTTTCAGGTGATGTTAATGGCAACTGACCCTCCCCCGCCTCCAATCCTCGCTGACACCTTCCTTGGGGCTTTGGTGACGTCATAATGTCTCGTGTGTCTGCGTCATGCTCAAACCTCCGAGAAGCAGACAGCGAAAAGAACTACCTCACCGTCCACTGGGAGTCTGGGCTTTTGACTGTTAACGCCTGACCTAAAACACACAACGGGGGAAGATGGGAAATCTGGATCCGTGAAACCTTTTGAAAAGACCATCTGGCAATGGCATACGAGTAGCTGGTTGGAAAAACCGAAGTCGGGCGTTGTGGGAGTTAGCGTTTTGTCCTTTGTAAAGGTCGAGTCAGAATGGAAAGCGAGTGAACCAGCCCAGATTCGCTTCGGCTGCCTCAACGCTTCGCTATCTCAGCTGGGATTTCTCCAAAGTCGTGGGTGGAATCTGCGGAGGGTTCGGACGCAGAGGTGATTTTTTGAATTCATGAGAATGAGGGTGATGAGAATGAGGGTGATGATACGATGTTGATGATGATATGGAGGTCCGTGTGAAGCAGCCTTCATATCTCGATTTCGACACTCAGCCACACAATCTAGGCCTGTCTACACCCGCAAAACCCCACTCCCTCGCCGCCCCCTCGTTCCCCTCACCACCTCGGACAAACAAACAAACAAACAAACAAACAAACAAACAAACAAACAAACAAACGAGGAGAGTCTCGCGCCGTTGCAGTTTTCGTTCACACGACCAACGGTGCACTGCATTCACAGCTGTACCTATCATCATCATAAGATTTCGAGCCATGGGGCGAAATCACGAGTGTGAACGAAACAGAACAGCAACACTCAAAGGAACACACATACATGAGCATGAGCAACAAAGACATTTACAGCACTGAAAAGAAGAGCGCCCAAGAGCACTCACAAGTGCATTAATTTTGTTCCAAACAGAAGTTGTTAGTGGCACCTTAAAAAGAAAGCAGGTGTGCCTGGAGGACAGTTGGGCAAGTGTGACAAAGAACTTAAACATCAACCATGAGGCAGGAATTACACACACGTGGACAGAAACCTTAGAGGATGTGTTAGAAGCGAAGCTTGTAATCATTATAGGAACCAAGAACCACACCTGAAAATAAGAGAATAAGAGAGGCCCGTGATGGACTGCTTCTGTTGTAATAGCGTGTCTCCTTACAACGTCCCTAACTGGGCCAACATCAAAACAAGAAGAACAGATTTTTTTTGGAGGGGGGAGGGAGGGAAGGGGGGGGGGAGGAGGAATGGAAATGAGAAAGAGGATCCAAGTGGGACCGTTTTGGAAGGTTTGATTTCTGTTTTTGTCTGTTCTCTCTTTATTTTTCCTTTTTTTCCGTTCTGTTCTTTTTTTTAAACTCCTTCCTTCATCATCTTACCTTTGTTTTTAATTTTAATTTCTTATCTTTCTACTTTAAAATAAAATAAAAATAAAATGGGTACTTTAAAAGACGCCCTCCCTCTCGCGGGAGCTCAGGGCGCCTTACAAAGAACGCACACTCACTCACCCAGAACACACACGACATGCCTCCACGCATACATTTAACTAAAAACACATGATGTGCAGCATCATACACGGGCTGCCCCTGGCTTACACACACACACACACACACACACACACACACACACACACACACATGACCAGCAAGCTGAAGATGTGGCAACAGTTATTGGTTGAATAACAAATATTACAGTGCGGTGCTTATTTGGAGAACCCTGTTTGGCGAGTGTGCTAGTTTGTAATGATTTTTGTTTCATGGTAAACGTGATTTTCATGATTTTTGTATTTTGTAGGCCAAGGTGCATGCCAAGGGGCCGCAACAAGAGGCAAGCTGCCAGTGAAGTTGGGGCTT
Organism: Batillaria attramentaria; assembly: GCA_018292915.2. Lineage (NCBI taxonomy): Eukaryota > Metazoa > Mollusca > Gastropoda > Batillariidae > Batillaria > Batillaria attramentaria. The sequence continues at coordinate 1,953,467 of JACVVK020000071.1, forward strand.
TCTGCGCTGGAGAGTGGCAAAAGCGACGCGAGCGGATTTAGACGTAGCGGCTGTCTGGCCTAACAGAAAGTAGACTAGTATTACTCCAGTGAGGCCTGAGCGGAAAGGAGACATTCATTTAAAAAAAAAAAAAACTCCTGTCAGGTGCGTGCTCTTGAATGATCTGTGTATGCTAAGTTTTGTTTGTAGATTGAAGCAGTTTTAGGGGTGACTGTGATGCCTGAGGCTAATAGGGAATATACATATAGGCATTTTGAGACCTTGTACATTTGCCCACACCCACCATTACATTGATCCAACTGTGTAACGGCCGACTGATCGATGTTTCTCCAATTAGCTTGATGTTTGTCAGAAGTGTCTGCAGTAATAAGGTTGACAACCAGTTACTGTCTGACCAGGACAGCGCAAGTCAGCAGCACCGATCACCAGCACCAGTCACCAGTACCAGTCACCAGCACCAGTCACCAGCACCCAGACGGGACGAAGCTGTGACTGACATTTCTATGTGTAATTGTCTGATGTCCGACTGGAATTTCTGGAGACGAAACGATTTCCTGCGCTATAGTTCTTGTGGTCTTTTTTGTGAGCATTCATTCTAAACGTGTTGAATTCCAAAATTTGAGCTTAGGAAAGTTCCCCCAGCGACAACAAGCAAACTATAACACACCAGGAACACCAAAAGGCGAAAACAAAGAAAACACACACACACACACACACACACACACACACACACACACACACACACACACACACACACACACAAGCACGCACGCACGCACGCACACACTAACGACAAAACTCTGACACACAATACAAAACCGTTAAAAAGAAAAAAAAATTGTTCTGGCCTACCGACTGCACTAAGTCTTGTTTTATGCCAGGACACTTAACACATCTATTATTTATATATTTTCATTTTTTTATGCTAAGACCGCAGTTAGTTCAACTTAACGTTTGTAGTTAAAAGTTAAAGTTAATTATGACAGTAGAGTTGAATTCAATGTCGATGACAAATTCGGATGCAATGTAATTTCGAAATAAATTGTGAAAATCTGCTGGTGTAGCAGCCTCTAACGCATCTAACTGACTAACATCTAACTGACTAACATCTAACTGACTAACATCTAACTGACTAACATCTGACTAACATCTAACTGACTAACATCTAAATGATAAATCTTAAAGTACACATACATCATCAGCTGACGCAAAAATCGCGATTTATCGACAGATATGACGAACAGCTAGAAATGATAAGAAGGGCAAGCGAAACAAAGCATGTTGCCAGTCCTGGACCATAAATTGTAAGAAGCGAGACATAAATATATCGGGTAATTTTAGCAAACCAGCCGTCAATCGTGGCGAAGAGTTTGCCATTTTCAGCCATTTTTCTTGAGCTCTGACATTTTTGAAGCGGATATTCACGTCGTCTGAGGCCAAAGCGTCCAGGTATGGAGTTTTGCAAAGCTGAGAGAGAGAGAGAGAGAGAGAGAGAGAGAGAGAGAGAGAGAGAGAGAGAGAGAGTTCAGTATTTTCAGAATGGTATTTCTTTCCTGTTGCTGATTTATTAATAAAACATGAATTCTGCGCCTAGCTTCAGAAGGACTTGCATACAACTGATATTAAAAAAGAAACTTATTTATTATTTCTGTTTTCTATGTCAGGTCCTCGGCCACGCCTCGGAGAGAAATGCGTTTTTCCTCGCATTGTGCCCAACTTCATGAATGATAGATTGCTAACCACATCTTTTCCACTGACTTCAGCTTTATTGACATCGAATGAGAAGACTTTTTGAAACATTGCTGACATTGTGTGTCATTGCTGACACGTGTGAGGAAAGCCTAGCACAGTCGGAAACAAAAAAAGGCCATAGGAAAAGAACAAAAACAAAAAACACCAAAATAGCGAATAACGTAAAACAGAACACACACACACACACACACACACACACACACACACACACACACACACACACACAGAGAGAGAGACAGAGAGAGAGAGAGAGACAGAGTGGGTGGGTGGGTGTTTGGGGGTTTAACGTCCTTTTCCACTACATACGTGCGATATCAAAGACGGGGCAACGATGAAAAAGCCAGCACAAATATTTGGCCCCAGCCGGGATGCGAACTCACGACCCGAGTATCAGAAGTCCAACGCTCTACCATTCGGCCACCCCGGGTCCCCGAGAGAGAGAGAGAGAGAGAATGGGGAATACGTGTGCTAAAGGAGAAGAGCTAGGAAAGCACAACTAAAACGCGGATTTCAGCGCTAATTAAGCGCGTTAACCGATTTTAATGAATCGGTCATCACCTTAAAAAAAGCATGGACCATCCACATCTTTTACTGCTTTTAGTATATGCTTGGTGTGCATGTATGTTTTAAACCTAATTTCAAGAGGTCTTCATCACTTTCATCCAACGCATCCCCCATCCTTAACGGCTAGGGGTCGACCTGGGCAGTTAGTTAGTTAGTTAGTTAGTTAGTTAGGCTTAACGCGGTGGCAAGGCAACAAAGGCTAATTCGCGGCCAATCGACCGGGGCAGATGACGACAAAAACATGATATCATGAAGATGTGTGCAGAATTCTAGTCTTTCCGGGGCATGCTTGCAAAGATAGGAGTTAAAATGCACGGCTGTCGTTCGCATCCTGAATGTCCACTACATGAGACGGGGACCCGTTTGATCATGAGCACAGACACTTAAACAGTTATGTGTCGCCGGATCTTTGTGGCACGTTGCGCTATGTCGGTTTGCAGTCCGCAGTGACTCAAATTTCGGGCATGCCGTGGAAGTCACATGGGGTGGATAGCAACATTACAAGTTTACGGAGCTGTAACAACAAAAATTTAGGATGACCCAGTAGTGACATTTTTTTATAGACAGTGGAAGTTGCTTATCCTGAAGTAAGCTTCTTTAAAAAAAAAAATCACAGAGGAACTGAGGGCTGACTTCAGGTTCTGCTGAATGATCAAAGTATGACCCTACGCTAAAGATAACCCCGGATTTCTACACGTCCCACTCGTGTCCTCTCGTAGTTTGCGGCGGGTGACAGAAGCCATCACTTGAGGCGATTTGGAGAGTTGTCAAGACATCCATTGACCTTCGCCCTTCTTGTAGCGCTGTTGGCAAAATCAATGATAGGCGCTACACACGTCTTCCTTTGCTTAGTGTGGTGATGAGTTTTGGAATCTGTAGAGTTGTAGTGATAGAGAGTAATCATTAGGCTGATGATGCCTGCTTTCTTTGAAGTAGTATCATGATTGTCTTGTTAGTCTCTCTTGCACCGTTTCGTAGGAGGGGGCAGGAGGTGTGTGTGTGTGTGTGTGTGTGTGTGTGAGAGAAAGCGGGGGAGGGGGGGGGGGGGCTGGGGATGCGGATGAAAAGGTGTGGATGGGTAGCTGCGGGTGTACATGCAAAGGAAGATGATACAGGGTTCTGTCCTTGGCCCTATCCTGTTCTCTGTCTACTCATTACAGCTTGGGAAGGTCATTCAGAAACATCTGATTGACAGACATCATTTTGCGGATGACTCACAGCTGTACACCCACATCCCTCCTGATCCTACTGCAGCACAGGCAGCACTTTGTCGTTTGGAGGCTTGCTGACTTGATGCCAAATCCTTGATGTCAAGGAATAAGTTGAAGCTTAATAACGGCAAATCAGAGGCAATCTTGTTTGGTTCAAAGAAGATCAAAACAAAAGCTGAGATCCATTCTGTTTCTGTCGGCGATGCTGAAATCCCTCTCTTGGACTCTGTTCGAAACCTTGGACTGATTTTGGACAGTGAGCTGTTGATGTCAGACCACGTCAGTGCTGTAGTCAAAGCCTGCTTCTTCCACCTCAGACGTCTGGGTAAAATCCGTCCCTACATCAACAGCACTATTGCCGTATCTCTGGTCTCATCCCGCCTGGACTACTGCAATGCCTGTCTTTGGAGTCTTCCGGAATCGCCCTGCTCCAGCGCCTTCAGCATGTACAGAATGTGGCTGCAAGAATTGTCTCCCGTTCCAAAAAGACTGACCATATCACACCGGTCCTCAAAGATCCTCCACTGGCTTCCAAGTCAAGCTTCGCATCGACCACAAGCTTCTCTCCTTGACTTTCTCCTGCATTCACGGCACTGCTCCACTATATCTGGCTAAGCTCATACCACTCTATAGACCTTCACGCAGCCTAAGATCTTCTTGACAGTCCAGACTTGGTGTCCCATGTTCCTATGACAACACAAACAAGAAACGCTCTGGTGCACGGGCTTTCAAGAGTGCAGCTCCTTGCCTCTGGACCAACCTGCCAGCTCACCTCAAGTCAGGTTCTGCGTCAGTCATGACCTTCAAGCGGAACCTCAAGACGCACCTTTTCTCTCAGTTCTAATTCTCTCTTCCTCCCCCCCCCCCCGACCCCAAAGGCGCCGTGAGCATGCTTACTGCATGGAAGGTTTTTTTTTGTTGTTTTTTTTCCGTAGCGCTATACAAATGGCCAATCATCATCATCATCATCAGGGATGATCGGTGGTCTAGTAGGTAGCGCGTCGGACAGCCGCTGCGCTACTGAATGGCCGTCACCGCTGTTAGGGCGAAGCGTGGGTTCGAGCCCAGGTCGAGCTTGTGATATGTGATACTGGTTTTTCCTGGCTGCCGGGCTACTCATCGGGGTTTCTCTCCGGATCATACAACATTCCTCCCCAAGTAAACTAGAAAAAAGGGCTAGGTATTGAATGGCGCTATCTCAGTCTCAAAGAACAGAGTCCGAAGCGCCGGAAAGCCACCAATTCCAAAGGACACGTTTCGAAAAACCCGTCATCCGCCCCCCAGCCCTTCCCCCCTCCCCCCCCCTCTTCCTAATTGATGTGCGGTGGACAACAGAAGTTACCGGAACAGTCTCCGAAAAGAACTCATTCAGTTAAGGAGACAATATTCGGAATGTTCAGGTCTAAGATAGGTCTAAGATAAGCTAAGATAGGTCTAAGATAAGCTAAGATAGGTCTAAGATAAGACAGGTCTAAGATAAGATGAGTAGATAAGATAGGTAGAAGAAAAGCTAAGCTAAGATAGGTCTAAGATGAGATAGGTCTAAGATAAGATAAGAGTAGATAAGAAAAAAAAAGGGGGGGGGGGGGGGGGGGGAGGGGGGAAACAATCCACCCTTGCACTGTTGTCCACACTCGGTATCCTAGTCATGTTTATTTAGGGAACAGGCATAAGCGCCATGGATTTAATAAGCAAGTAGGCTATTTTTCCAGATAAATGGCACTTGGACGCATTGTTTGTGTTGTAGGATAAAGATAAAAACAATATTATTCATCCCTTCACTGCAAAAACCGTGTGGTGCAGTTTCTCCTACAGCACTAACAACAATAATTTTAATAAGAACCTAGTCGCCACGTGCCCAGCGCCAGGGAAGGAAATCTGTCCATTTCTGGAACCCTACATCTCGTTCAAATAACAACTTTCTCGATTCTTCCATAAATCTTGATATTGTGCACGTTCTTTACGATGGCTGATAAAGTTTGCGGCGTTGCGTGTGCCTGTATTTCAACCCACGCCGTTAGTCGGGCGGGTGGCGCTCATGCCTGGACGCGTGCGTCATGTTCATCTGGCTAATTTAATTAATGGCTGTCGTGATCAGTCCATTTCGCCTCTCGTCAGCGGTAATGACAACCAGTTTCTTTTCCACCGATGCAAGCACAGATATTTTGCGATGGCTTTTTCACGTACTTACTGTTACAACGTTGCAAAAATAGATCCTACTGATTGAGCAAGAGGATGGGCTTCCAGGGGGATAGAAGACTCATTCTGCTGCTGTAGCTTGCGTGGTAAGGATCAATTTGTGTGATTTTCAATCATGTAAAATGTAGTCTGAAGAGTACATAGTGAACTGCATTGCAAAAGAAGACATTTCAGAGATAGTTTCAAAGGGGAAACTGCGACAAACTTAAAACAGATTTACTTCCTCCTCCAAAACAGGAGATACAACAACTACATATTTTACAGTCTTCCTAACGTCCTGAGGCATTTTTGTTGTATAGCTGGTAAGGATAACGAAGAGATGGAACCCCTATCTGTTCATCATCAAATTTGGATAATACCTCAAAAATGCGATAATGAACTTTTCTTAAATCTTGTCCTTGCAAAGCTACTGCTATGCTCTCTCTTTCTCTCTCCTCTCTAACACACACAAACACACACGCACGCACGCACGCATGCAAGCACACGCACACGCACACACACACACACACACACACACACACACACACACACACACATCTGTGCTCGCTTACTAAGCATTGCCTCACGCCACATTTGTATAGTCGCCGGTTGTTCGTCGTCCGAAGTCTCATAATAATCCACTGGTCCATTAACCATGAGTGTTTGTTAGTCCTATTGTTTCTTCCCACGCACGAGAAACAGAACTGTTTGTCTGACAACTGGGTGTGGTTTTTTCGTCTGCGCACGTGTGTGGGGGATGGGAGCGGACGTGCCGGTACTAGGCTCGTGGGAGTGTGACATTGGCTCATTGTCTTTCCTTCGTATGGGACGCATGCGCGCTACATGCCTTTTGCGTCACTTCCGAAATCCCCCCCCCCCCCGCCCCCCAAAACAATAACAACAACCCAGCTCTTTACCAATCTCTCTCTGTCTGCCTCTCTCTGTCTGCCTCTCTCTGTGTCTCTCTCTGTCTGCCTCTCTCTGTCTCTCTCTTTGTTTTTTTTACAGCGTTTAATTGATGGTAGAAGTAATCTGACGCATGCGCTTTCGGTGTCTTTTGCGTCACTTCCGGGAAAGACTTCTTTGTCTCTGTCTGTATGTCTCTGTCTCTCTCTTTTACTTTGTTTAAAAAGGATAGAAGAGATAGTCAGATCTGTTTAAAAGATAGAAGAGATAGTCCGATGTGTGTGTGTGTGTGTGTGTGTGTGTGTGTCTCTCTCTCTCTCTCTGTGTTCTTTCACGCAGTGTTGCAAATTTTGGAACTGGTCCATGTGCCAGTCACTTTTACCTTTGTAAAGTAAGACTCTCCCGCCCCCTCACTCACTCTGTGCCAGTGTCTGTAATCGGGGGGATTGGGGGTGGGAAACGTGTTGGTGGTTGGGGTTTATCAATCATACCAAACCATGAAAATACTTTGTTTTGTCTTTCTTTTCCTTTTGCCACAAACTAACAGCCACCGCTTACTCTCGCACAGATCACTGTCTGCAAAGCAATTCACAGGAAACTGGAAAACCAATACACAGACACCGCGACAGAGAGAAATTTCCACTCTAGAACCATTCCAACGCCACAATGGCCAGTCCGCACGGTTCGCCAACTATACCTGTGACAATCCCAGTAACAGAAACACGGACAGCGCTCTCCTCCAATCACAGCCGCTCATTAACCAGCACGCGCGTCGCCCACTCAAGCGTCGAGAGCTTTGATTGGCTGAATGGCACTCGCTCTGTAGAGTTGCACGTGAGACTCGGCTTGCGGGGGACTAGAGAAAACGGCGAGGGATAAGGCGATTGTGCTGTGGTGCTATTTGTCTTTCTGTGGGAAAGAGAGTTGCCGGCGAAAGATCTGAGATTGTCTGGGGTCAGCTTGTCCTTTTGTGGTGCAACGGACTTGTCAACCTGGTGGGATCTTCAACAGCAGAAAGGGAAACAAAGCAGTCTGTAAACTTGGTAAACTGGTTTCGTGGTTCATAACAGAAGGATCTTAAAGGAAACAACTTTCTATTTTAAAACTTGGAAGTACTGAAAAAGGTGAGATTACATTTATTTTGAATGTACATTATTCATTGTGCAGAAAGTCTCTCTTTCTCCCTCTCGTCCGTAAGCTTTCAGGGTCGTTCAGTTTAGTATGTTTGTTTAAACATTTGTTAAAAATGGAGAGTGTAAAAAGTGACAGTAAAAGAGCCTCCCCCACCCAACAAAAAAAAACCAAAACCCAAATAAAACAGAAAGAAGGCAGAAACTGACACTAGTGCTTATAATCACAATACTCATGCTGAGTGTGTGCTGTAAATTGTTGCAAATAATTCTGCCAGATTTCGAAGAAGTTAGATATACATGTATCGTGGGACGTTTATATGAATGGCTCCAGTAATGTGTCCCGGCGGTTCTCGCATGAAAGTTGAGAGACTGTTCGGTTCTATCGTTTTGTTCTCCGCTCTTACGAGCTAAACTCTCTCTCTCTCTCTCTCTCTCTCTCCGGAGCATTACAATGGAATCTCTCCCTTCACACCTGAAACTAAATATATCTACTTCTACGTTTAAGCGTGCACTCAAACAGTACCTGATGGATCGCACGTAACGTACGTTACGCGGCAACCTGTTATTTTGATTTTCTATTTTACATCAATTCAGTATTATATCAGTGATTTGTGTTTACAAAGGTCGTACGTGTGTGTGAATGCGTTTTGACCTGATGGACGTTTTTCTCTATGGTTTTGTTTCTTGTAGTTTAGTGCATAATACCTTTTATATTTTGCTCTCTTTTTTTTCCCTTAGTAGATAGTCTCTGTAGTATTAGCAACGGCAAGTTTGCAAACTGGCGAATTTCTGTCAAAACTTTTACCGTTGATAAATAAAGTTTCATCATCTCTCTCTCTCTCTCTCACACACACACACACACACACACACACACACACACACACACACACACACACACACACACACACACACAGCTTGTTATTTCGGCATATTGTCCAGTCGACACAAAGATCTTAAGAGGAGGTTTAGGGCAGTCAGAGTTCCATATTAAATCCACAACCCTGCTTGTGATGTCTATCCCAAATACAAAGACAAATGATAGTACGCACCAAACGTTGTTTTCCACTGAAAATGTCAGAGAGGCAGCAGGTCTGTGTGACATCTGGTCTTGGTGTTAAAATATTTATTATCGCCCCCTCTTCCCGATACGCACATAGCAGCTTCCGACGGGAAGTCTGTACAAGACGCCAGATGTCATTTTCACCCAGTAATAATGCTAAGTGGCCTCAGCATTGCTACGTCAGGTCTTTGTGCTCTCATTTTACTCATGGTTCAGCTGTGTTTACTAAGGGGGAAAAAAAACAACAACAACAAAAAAACAACAACAACAAACAAACAAAACAAACAAACAAACAAACAATAAAACCCATAGAAGTTCAGTCAGTGATTTACTGTCGAGGCGCTTTCAAATGTCGGGCCATTTCACTGCAAGCATTTGTGCGTACTATGAAGCAAGGGAAGGTGCTATGACTGTGTGGGTGTGCGTCCACAGAGGGTTTGAACAAAATATACCACGAACAGATTTGAACACTGTGCACATAGCTTTGACTCTTAGGTGGAATCGATTTGATTTTGAAGCCATTGAAGTGCCAAAACACATGATTTTTTTGTGTTGGTCAGATACTGGCCCCTTCAGCTTGAGAAGGGGGATTTTAGTGTTCAGTCGTTCGTTTATCGTTTTTCTTTCTTTCTTTCTTTCTGTGGGAGAGGGGGTAGTTTTACCTTTTTTTTTTCTTTTCAGACATACTTAAAATGTGTTGAAAAACGTTTGGGTGCAACGCCATACAGAAACTTGAATAATCTGTTCACACGCATGTTTTCAGTGACAACCTTTCCCCAACATTTAAACTGAGAGAGGGTGGGTGGGGTGGGTGTTTGGGGGTTTAACGTCCTTTTCCACCACATACGTAAACTGAGAGAGAGAGAGAGAGAGAGAGAGAGAGAGAGAGAGAGAGAGAGTGTTTGACTTTGATGGTTTGTTTAACAACGGTAGAAGATGTAGAATAACCATTTTCGAATTTGCCTTTGAAGACTAAACTTCGAGCTAATACAATATAACGGTAGTATAAAAGCACAAGAGAATTAAACAAACAAACAAAGAAAGCAAGAGAGAGAGAGAGAGAGAGAGAGAGAGAGAGACAGATTAGCCACCAACAGACAAATCCTCACTGTTGGTCCCCTTTGTCAAACAAACTCCAGTTCGCGATGCACTCATGTAAATAAACTCCCTCACCACACGGTGAAAATCGAATAACGTAATCCGTTGTCCACAGCATTAAACGAACCAATTCAACGCGCATCTTTCAAGGCTGCTAGGCTCCACAGAAGAGTTAGAAGTTGGGCGAAGGTCAGAATGGTTTATGGTAGTGAAATGGAAAGCTCTGATGTACGCCAGAGCTGCTTCCGTTTGTCAGATGTGCTCTCCTGAGACAGTCGTAACATTGATACTCGTGTAACTTTTTCTTAACGTTTGAACTCAGGACCCGAAGTGGTACACATCATGGTGTTCCGAGAGTTCATCGCCAGAAGGTAATAGTGATACAGATAGAAAGAAGAGAGATAGTACGTTCTGGCAGGAAACCCTCGAAATTGTGTAGACTGATTGTTAGTGCGATAAAGGGACGGAACACTAACTGAGGTTCCTCGATAGCTCATACCCGATCAAATCCGAAGAACATTCCGAAATTCTCTCATTATCGACACGGTATACGAAGTGTATTTTTGCAAGTATTATTTTCTAATTGTTCGTTTCGGGATATTCGAGTTGCTTTCCCTGATTGAAGCGCGTCGCCGCGGTGCAGCGCCATCCGCCCACCAATTTTGAGTGTTTCTGGTAGGGACGGACCTGAGAAGAAGACCGATGAGCAGCCCGGTATCCAGGAAAAAGAAAGTCGGTATTACATAGTTATGACAGCTCGACATGGGTGTGCAACCCACGCGTTACTGGCAGTAATGACAGCCGTTCAGTAGTGCACGTGCTGAAGTCGGACGCGCTACCCCCCACCCCCCACATCCAACCAGCTGACGTCAGGTACACTGTGCTATGCTGGATCAACAATACTCTTTGCAAAGAGAAAAGACAGGGAAAATCGTTGCTGAGTGCAGTCCTAGGGAATGCACGGTATCAGAAAAGCGTCCACGCCTGACCCGTAAACTGATTGAGGAGAAGCTGCGCTTGTAAGACTTCCGGGTACATAGTTACCGGTCCTGGCAGGGCTCTGGCAGGGTTTCTTTCCCAGTCAGCTGAGGGAGAAGTCAGACAGGGGACGTGGGAGTGATTACATCGTACACTGTACCCTACAGTCTTTCCTTTTGTTTCACGCTAACGCAAATGTGCAAACTCACATATAAGCGCTCTGAGGTTCGTTGCAGGGAACAAAAATACCCGAGTCATTAGTGGGAATTATAGTCAGTCTTATGGACACGCGCAAAAATCAGGCCAGTCGACCGTCTAATATTTGATTTTCAGGTTCTTGATTCACGTTCAAATTTGGCCCTGTCTAAGTGTGTCTTTGGGGGATGACTGTACGGGGAGGGGAGGGGTACATTTACGTTTATTTCACACGTGAAAGAAAAAGTCACACCATGAAAAGATGACAGGAGCTAGAAACACTTATTGTCTGAAAGCGTAACGTTGAGGAGGGGCGGGGTGGGCGTGGTGACAGTAAGGGGCTGGAGGGTTTTCACCATGGCCGGATGGCTGCATAGCTCAAGGTGACGCGTGAACCAAACCAAACGCTGTATCTTTTGCCTTGACTGTCATGTCTCTACACCAGCAGATGGGAACTTGTTGAACAGTCACGTGTAGTCGAAGCGTTCTACGTTGTGGAACGAAAGAACATGTTAAAAGACTCCATTGTGCCTTATCCTTCAAGTGTCCCACCTAAACGTGAGCAGTTACGAAGTTACGATCACATAGAGCCTACGTTGAACGCGTAAAACCGTATCTCAAGGGTCACAACCTGTTGCGGAGTCACGTGACACGACTTTCGAATGCAGCCTCGTCCCAGGCGTAGGTTGGAGGCGTTCGAATACAAGAACAACCTTACTTATACTACTATCTTTCTCAGGTTTCTCTTTTGTTCTGCACTGCCCCCCTGCCGGAACTGTAGTGGATTGTGTTTAATTCCTGACAAACGCGCGGAAACTACTTTACACTCAGTGAAGCAAAATGTATACACTACTCACTTCAGTTTAATCAGGTCTTTTGTTTTCGTTTAATTGGAGTACTCCCATGGGTGAGCAGTGCTGCTACAGGAAAACGAGTTCGACTTTGACACACACTTTCATATATACACATACAGAGAGAGAGAGAGAGAGAGAGAGAGAGAGAGAGAGAGAGAGAGAGAGAGAGAGAGAGAGAGTTCTTTATTTGTTAGGCCTTGGCCTATGAGAAAATTCGCGGAAAACGTTAAAGAAACGTTGGAGTCGTTATGCATTGAGAGAGAGAGAGAGAGAGATTTCGTGGCCCACGCACAGAGCAAACCCAAAATATCTTTGGACGAATGTCAACATGCATCTTTTGAGGGACGCTATCAAAATGACACCCTCCAACAACATGAACCCGATTAGCTTTCAAAACAGATTTTGAAACTTATCCACTGATCTAATTAAACTCTCCATAAATAAGACAGCCAGGTTAGCCTAAGACTTTTCGGCCAGTTCTTCCAGTGCATTACCAGATCGTACACAGCTATTTTGATCAGACCTTGGAGGGAATCGTGGAACTGATTTTAGCGTGTCTGCAGACCACACATGTATTCCTAATTAGTACCCTTGGATTATACTGCCGAAAATAACAAATCTGTGAAGGAAATCTGCCCTCAAATAGCGTGTTCTCTGTTCTGATTTACACGAGGCCTGGCTGCAAGTTCTGCTGTAAAACGTTGGGTCGGACCTGCGTGAGGCAAAAACTCGTCCTATTAGAAAGAGCGGAGGGATTTGAGGGTTTTCGCAGACAGCTGACGTGCGCAAGTTTACGGGGCCATCGGAACGGGGGGAAAAGAAGAAAAAGCAGAAGGAGAAGAAGACAACAAAGAAACAAAGATAAAGAGGAAAAAAAAACCTTGCAAAAACCCTACGGAAAACAATGAATTCAAAAAAAGGTGACAAAACAAAATTGACAAGAGGCTTGGTAAAGGCTTTTTTATACAGGATACGGCAAACACGAAGATTTAATTGCAGTTTTAATTTAATAAGAACAATTTTATTTTGCTTTTCTAGAGCAGATGTATTATACAGCTGACAATCATAAAGGCCAAACAATAAACACGATGTCCTTCCCTGTCTGCCTGTCTCTACTTTTTTTTTCTTTCTCTCTCGTTCTCACACGCACACACACACGCACGCACACACACACGCACACACACACACACACACACACACACACACACACACACACACACACACTGACCCGAGGTAATGATCAAGACGGCAATTGCTTAAAAGTAAGAAGCTGATAATGGCTTAGGAATAAACAGAAAAAGTAATAATAATAATAATAATAATGAGTATTGTATAGGCGCTTTACCCAATTTCATGAATCGGCTCAAAGCGCCGCGAACTGAACCCGACACGCACGCTCACGTGGATCACACGCATTCTCTCACACACTGGACATAAACACATTACAATCAGGTGGTGCGAAGGGTCAGCTCAGCTATTTAAATTTCGGAATTTAGATTTGAATTTATTTTTTCAAATTTGGTGGGCTGAATATTTCCAAAGCAGAGGGGGAGGAAGCCGGAGTACCCGGAGAGAACCCCCGACGATCGGCCCGAATGAACGCTGCCACATACGAGAAGGAAAATTTCTTTGCCCCGGGTGGGACTCGAACCCCTGACCTCTCCCATTGGTGACAAGTCTCTTAACCACTAGACCACCGACCGCCCCAAAGTAAGTGGGTAACGATTTAGGAATAAACCGAAAACGTAAGAAGTGGTTAACGGATTAGGAATAAGCATAAAAAGTAAGTGGGTCACGGCTTTGGAGTAAACAGAAAAAGTAAGTGGGTAACGATTTAGGAATAAACAGAAAAAGTAAGAAGTGAGTAACGGCTTAGGAATAATCATAAAACAAGTTGCGGGTTCAGCCCCCAAAACAGTAGTGGATTTCGCAATACTGCTTTTCTCCTAGAATCTTGGACTTGTATGTTTTACTAATCCTTTTCTGGGATTGTGCTTTCCCGTCTTGTCAAATAAATTCACTGAACGTGGACAACTCCGCCAATAGCTCGGGTAGTGTTGTAGTTAGTGTAGGTTTTTACTTGTGGTACCTTTACAGTGCGAACA
>JACVVK020000071.1:1972500-1995470 GCA_018292915.2 Batillaria attramentaria
CTACCAATCCTCCACCCCCGCAGAGCAGCCTGGGAAGGTGACCGTTGGGTTTCTGTCATTATTTCCATATGTTTCTGTAAATATTTTAATCATTTATCCAGGAAATCGGAAACTCATTCTCAGTAATAAACTACCAGATCGTGTAGCGTAAGTCATCCGCGTAAAAACGTGAGATCCTGCTGACTGCCGAAGTGATTTTACAGTGTGCGATTGAGATAAATGATTTTGAACGAGCTGACGAGAATGGGAATGTAGAATGGTTTTTTTTATTGCTCCCTGGCGGGCGAGTTTATGCGTCCGCTTTCATAGTTTGAAGTTTGAGCCCATTGTTAAACGCGACAACCTATTAAATATTTATCAGCGTTTTGTCTTCCTTTGAATACCTTTGTGCCACTCTCGGATGGGTAAATTGAGGGTGATTTGTCGGTGAGTCACATTACCATCCGTGCTAGCAGGGCAACCGTTAGGCCTCGGTCACAACCGGCCGCACGATTTTTTTATGCTTGCGATCTCCACGAAATGTCTGCGGCCTGCGGCTTCTACGATCTGAAAAAAAAAATTAAGGTTGCAAATCGTGCGTACGATATACGTGCGATGGCGTACGTTCCCCGCGGGCAACGTCTTGCGATTTCAGTTGGTCAAAAATCGTACGACGGCCGTACGGATCGTACGTTGTCCTCGCAGTTATCGTACGGAGGTCGTACGCCTTCGTACGACGTTCGTGCGATGTTGACGATGTTTGCACGGGCTATATGGGTGTCGTGCGTGCGCCGTACGGCTATCGTAAGTGCTCTGTACGCGTGGTGTGCGTCGGTCGTTCGACTAGCCTACATATATACATGTAGTTTGTTTATGGAAAGAAGACATCAGAGGATTCGGATATTATTAACAGAGAGTTTGACAAATCTATGGACACGTACACAACTTGACAGACACTGACACAGCACTGCAACACTTCTACATTGCACACCAACATCCCCCGGGCCCGCACCTGTTTTTGCGTCAGCCTTGCGGAGCACTCACGGAACACGTGCGTGCATCGTGGGAACATCGTACTACCGACTTGCGGTCTGTGATCACGTGCGGCCATCGTGCGATCCTCGTGGGAAGCACGCAAGACAACCGTACGTCAGTTGTGCGTTCATCGTGCGGCCGCCGTGCGGCCATCGTGACCTATTTTTCTCGCCCCGAGAGGTCAAAGTCGTACGATGCACTTGCGGCAATCGTGTGTTGGCCGTACAGTGGCCGTGCGGCCAACGCAAGTGTGTAAAAAATCGCAGGTGATCGTAGAGTTTGCTGATCTGGGGCCGTGGTCACGACGCGTTCGTAACTTTTCCGCCACCGATTTACGCACGCGAGGGTCCGTAACTTACGATTTGTGATAAAATTGGGTGGTCATGACGTTTGCGCAGAGTTACGGCCGCTCGGAAACCCTTGCGTATTGTACACCACCTAGGAGGGTGTCGGAAAGGTGCCGTAGCCTTTGCGTAAATCTGAAAAATGGCGGCTCGCTTGATTTACCAACTGCAAATGAGAAGAGCATTGCGACGGGAAAGGGTGTTTCACGATCGTACTAACCCTTTTGACTTGTACGACGATGTGGACATGCTTCAAAGGTTTAGATTTAGGAGGAGAGACCTGCAGGAATTGTGCGATCTTCTGGAGGACGACTTGAGTGTAGAGGGGGCGCGTTCAGTTCACTACGCACCCTGCAATGCAAAGGCCTGTGTGGCCAGCCGTACACACATCGTGGGTTTATTTGTTTCCTTTTTTGTGGGTTAACATTTGTTGTGTGTGTTTCGGACTAGTTCAGTGCTGAACGCACTCGGTCAGTCCTCACTGATCAGCCACCACCGTTTTGATCGTATGCCTGTCAATGCAGGTCTCATTCATTGTGTTGTGAACCCGAAATGTGCGGGTTCCGAATTCAGAGTTTTGGTCGAGTCATGTTTCTCTGCCGTAGCAAGTCAGGTTAAATGCGTGGCATGTATGTGGAGAGTTTTGTTGATGTTGTTGTTATCCTCTCCTCTTTCGTTTTTTTGTTGTTCTTTGATTGAGGTTCATTCCGTTGGTTTTCTTGCCAGTGAGCCTGCTACATACGGTTTGTACGTGCAGTAAATGCTTCTACTGGTTGTAGTCCGTCCAATGTTGAGATTGAGACTGCTAGGGAGCGGCCTATATGCGACCTGCATGCACTCCTGATCACACTCTCCACATACATGCCACGCATTTAACCTGACGCTACGGCAGATAAACATGACTCGATCAAAAACTCTGTAGTGAACGCGTAGTGAATACACCCCCTCTACTCTTTCACTCTTCACGCTGGAAGGAGAATTTGTGCAGGTCACTTGATGGTGTTTTCCGTGGGAATCCCGGGGGTCCCACGCCTATCTAAAAATAACCCGTACGTGACACCGTTTCCAGTAAGTGCGCGTCGTGACCGGCCAACTAGCGGAAGAGATAGTTTTCACGTAGCCACGTACGAACTTACGATCCGCAACCTATTTGCGCAAAGAAATTTGCGTTCGCGTCGTGACCACGGCCCCTGGAGCCGTGGTCACGACGCGTTCGTAACTTTTCCGCCACCGATTTACGCACGCGAGGGTCCGTAACTTACGATTTGTGATAAAAGTGGGTGGTCATGACGTTTGCGCAGAGTTACGGCCGCTCGGAAACCCTTGCGTATTGTACACCACCTAGGAGGGTGTCGGAAAGGTGCCGTAGCCTTTGCGTAAATCTGAAAAATGGCGGCCCGCTTGATTTACCAACTGCAAAATGAGAAGAGCATTGCGACGGGAAAGGGTGTTTCGCGATCGTACTAACCCTTTTGACTTGTACGACGATGTGGACATGCTTCAAAGGTTTAGATTTAGGAGGAGAGACCTGCAGGAATTGTGTCTTCTGTAGGACGACTTGAGTGTAGAGGGGGCGCGTTCAGTTCATTGTGTTGTGGACCCGAAATGTGCGGGTTCCGAATTCAGAGTTATGGTCGAGTCATGTTTCTCTGCCGTAGCAAGTCAGGTTAAATGCGTGGCATGTATGTGGAGAGTTTTGTTGATGTTGTTGTTATCCTCTCCTCTTTAGTTTTTCGTTGTTCTTTGATTGAGGTTCATTCCGTTGGTTTTCTTGCCAGTGAGCCTGCTACATACGGTTTGTACGTGCAGTAAATGCTTCTACTGGTTGTAGTCCGTCCAATGTTGACCTGCATGCTCTCCTGATCACACTCTCCACATACATGCCACGCATTTAACCTGACGCTACGGCAGATAAACATGACTCGATCAAAAATTCTGTAGTGAACGCGTACTGAACACACCCCCTCTACTCTTTCACGCTTCACGCTGGAAGGAGAATTTGTGCAGGCCACGTGATGGTGTTTTCCGTGGGAATCCCAGGGATCCCACACCTATCTAAAAATAACCCGTACGTGACACCGTTTCCAGTAAGTGCGCGTCGTGACCGGCCAACTAGCGGAAGAGATAGTTTTCACGTAGCCACGTACGAACTTACGATCCGCAACCCATTTGCGCAAAGAAATTTGCGTTCGCGTCGTGACCACGGCCCCATGTCGAAAACCGGCCGCAGCGCTCTGCGGCCTCCTTGCGACCTGGAAATTTCGCAGGACGCCCGTGCGCCGTTCGCAAGATTTGCCACGATTTTTGGCCGTAGACCCGCCGTAGGAGCCCGTACGGCCGGTTGTGACCCTAGCTTTATGGATGACCTGCGCCTACGAAGATAATACATGTAATAATAATATAGCATTCTTGTAGAGCGCATTGTCCCCACAAAGTAGGCTCAAGGCGCTTCACAATTACAATCTAAGCTAATAAATCAAAGGTACACAACACCTACTAGCACAACACACACACACACACACACACACACACACACACACACAGCTACCTGCCACGCCACCAGCTAGTCATAGGGCAGTCTGAACAAGAAGGTTTTCAGTTTGACTTTAAAATCAAGCAAGTTAGGTGCATTTCGAACGCACTGGGGAAGGGAATTCCAAATTACAGGGGCTTGGTATTGAAAATATCTTTGTCCAAAGGACCTGGTGCAGGCCTTAGGTATGAAAGGCGTTCGCAGCTAGAGTGAAGGGACGTGGTAGGTTGGTAGATGGTTAGTAATGAGGACAAGTAGGCAGGCAATATGCCATCAAAAAGATACAAATGCCTGCAAAAGCGAAGCCTCTGTCATCTTACCACAGACCGCCTGCAGAATAAAGAGCAGCAGTTGACTCACCGACTATTGGCTACAGCAGGACCTATGCGAACCAGATGAACACTGGAAAAGTCTCCAAGACGACATTGAGAAATTTCAGAGAGACTGGGTGGTTCGTGTGTGAGCTTTTCCGAGCGCAGAAATGTCATCTTGAACTGAATTGGGATGAACTTAGTCACATTTCCTCACCCGGCTGGACATGACTTTGTGTGGGTAGTGTTTGTTTCACGATTTATCCGGCCAGTTACAAGGACCGTGACTGTCGACTTTGGCTATTTGCACTTTTGTTATTTGTACACGAAACTAGGCTGATTATGGTGTCAACGAACACTCGTCTATTACCAAGACCGTTTCTTTAAAAAAAGCACTCTCTAGCTGCCAGTGAAAAACATTGTAGCTGACTTCAAAGCCTAAGGTTCTCAATAGCAAAGAACAGTACAAGAAGCCCCACAGTCGTTTACGTTGCCAGTCTTCTGTACAAACCTTTGAGACCCCCCCCCCCCTTTCTCCCTCCACATATTTATTTTCAGTACTGCCCAGTCACAGGTTAGGAAACAAAAATACACTGATGCGTCCAAATATGGAAAAAGCAGCGCAATTCTTTTCCTAGGGTGGGATGGTGTGTGTGTGTGTGTGTGTGTGTGTGTGTGTGTGTGTGTGCGTGCGTACGTGTGTGTGCGTGCGTACGTGTGTGTGTGTGTGTGTGTGTGTGTGTGTGTGTGTGTGTGTCCCAGGTCCCAGCTAATCCCAAAGTCCCATTAACAGTCCTTTGTTCGACCAGCATGGCTAGGTCGGGTGTAAGATGCCAGATGAACTCCATGGCACCAGTTTCTCCGGGACACTTCCGGCCTTAAGCTGCACTGACCCAGGGCACTTCACGCGTACGCATAAAGCACCTCGGGGCAACGCAGCTTAATCCATCTCTAAGCTGGAAGTAGCCCGGAGTAAATGTTGCTGGGAGAGAGTTCAAAATAATATCGCGTGTTGCACCAGGCCCCGGTTCATGCTGTAGGTTTTTAATTGCGAGACGTAGCAGGTCAAACACACAAATAAACTTGGAAAGCTTCCTGAAATTCTCGTAGTATCTCTTCCCTTTAATGGGCCGCTCTAGGTGGTAATTTAGAACCCCCCTGTGGAAAGCATTCACCCCGGGAAACGAAAAAACAATGGACGAGTAAAATTCACATCGGAAGCCGCTTTCACGGCAATAAGCAATGTATTCCCATTTAACATTAATGAAAACAGCCCTGCGGTTCAGCACGAGAGAAACACATTCACGCAGTAAAGGTCTGCAATTTCAACAAAAAGCCACAAACTATGTTATCCCTTTCAGCCCTAAAGGAATCTCAATAGCGATAACGCTCTCTGCCTGGGAGTTTTTGAAGTGTGCTAAATCTAACAAAACCCTATTTCTCAAGAAGTGTCGGATCCATCCTATAGGGGAATCTTCCACTGTGCAAAGCGTATGAGAGTCGGTCACATGCACGCATATTATTGTTAGGGTCTGCGAGACCGTGGGTGATACGGTGGCAGGGCTGAAAGTGTTAAAAAATCCTGTGTAAAATGCACAGTCAACTCTGTCGCAGTTACAGAGTTTACAGCGTCCCTGAAACCCCTGCAAAAGCCAAGAGCAGCCTGATTTCACAGCTCAGTCTGCGTTTTGACATTGAGAGAGAAAGATCGCAGTGGCTAGTCTTCTCGTGCAGCACCTGTAGCGATGTGTCTCGCTCACTGAGCAAAAGCACAATGAAGCCACTGCAAACTCTGGTTTTATAAGGGTCTCCGAAGCGCTGAAAACGCTGCAACTGTGACAGAGTTGCCTGCATTATGCACAGTCTCAAGAGTCGCAGTTTTGAGAAACAAAACAAAACAACATTAACAAAAATGTTTGCGGGTTTTCGTTGATATTGCAGATCTTTAAGGTTGAAACGTCACCTTCACAACGTTTGCGAGGAATTCTAAAAAGCAATATCACGTTGCCGCTTGAACAAAAGCGATTAAACATTCAGCACCGACTGCGGTGATAAACAGGAGGAAGAAAGATTTATTGAGAACACATTTGAAAAATTTATGTTCTTTCTCTCTCTCTGTGAGCACTGCTGATTCGCTCAAAATGCTCAACAGTAAAATATTGCCAGGGATTTTGTTTGTGTGGTTGTTATTCACGAGTAGTGAGGGAGAACAGAGAGTGACAAAGACGGAAAACTCATACATACAGCAGGCGGTGTCATGTTAGTGGTTCTCTTGTCTCCCTGTCTTTGCTCTATCTGTCTTTATTTCACTCAGCTCAGATTATGATATGTGATATGACCTCATAAAAGGGAGCAGAGTCACGTGGTCACTTTCTAGGAAATAAATAAAACTGATGGGATGTGGGGTGTGGGGGGTGTGTCAGTTTCATCGGTTTCACTTGAGATTTGTTTTTCATTTTGAACAACTAATACAACTTTTTGGGGTGGGTGTTCGGGGTTTAACATCCTTTTCACCACATACAGGTGATGTCAAAGACGGGGCAACGATGAAAAAGCCAGCACAAACATTTGGCCCCAGCCGGGATACGAACTCACGACCCGAGCATTAGAAGTCCAACGCTCTACCATTCGGCCACCCCGGCTCCCCCAACTTTTTTTTTTTGAAGTTTCAAGGGTGAATAAGCGTGTGATAAAGAGCATTCACTACAACCATGCCGTGCTGGCAGAATTCTCATGTCACATTTTTTTCTGCAGCAATATTGCAACAAACATATCTGCAGCTATTACCATGCTACAGAAATAATTTTCATACGAAAACAAAGATTAATTCCTGCGCTCTTCGCTGATACCATATCTCCACCACCCCCACCCCCTTTGTCCTCCTTTCGTGGTCTTCCATCACATAATTATATTCCTAACGTAAACACTTTCAGGTGTGGCATTACGTGTGTGTCTGATAAGAGGGCGGTCAGTGGAGAAGTGTCAGAAGGGAAAGGAGTCCCGTTTACGGTATCGGACTTTTCACCTGTAATATCTTTCACTCCGTTCATTTGGGTCGGTCCTTGAGTCCCCCCCCCCCCCCCGGAAATGTTCAGCGAACGGGAAAAAACCACAATAGTGAATACTAAAAACGTAAGTAGCAGAGCTGACTTTTTGCACCACATAATTGTAATGTCCGGTGTGTGAGTGAATGCGCGTGATTCACACAAGCGTGCGTGTTGGGTTCAGTTTGCGGCGTTTTGCTTGCAGGCCGATGACCAAACCAAAGCGGTCATTCTTGATATACCCAGCCCTAATGGGCCACAGAAGGCGACAGCAGCTAAAAGAGACTCGATTTAATGTCAGTCGCGCTGTAAAAGAAAATGGAGGAATGCGCCACCATAATAAAAGAAGAAATATCAGTTACAATAGTTCCCGGTGCGTTGGCATGGCACACACGGTTCCCGTCGCCGCAACTTCGGTTAAGACGTCGTCATGAAAGGTACCGCTAAACTGATGCCGAACGAGCTATTGTAGCTGAGAGAGTAAAACACCAAATGAGGTACTCGTGAAGTACTTGTGCTTGATGAAGACTGCGGGGTTTTATCAGTAATGAATTACTCTGAGGACAAGACTTCACTGCTCATTGCCATTATATTCCGACTGCCCTTCGTTTCGGAGGGAATTTACAGCCGCCTTTCCCGCTGCCATCCTCGCTGTATCCTCCGAACTCACGACCCAAGCATTGAAAGTCTAATTGTCTACAAGGTCGGCATCACGTGATCACGGCTTCCTCGTAGACACACAACGCCCACGATATAAGTCATCGATGACTTTGGAAGAGGGAGGGTGTTTGGAGGGTTGAGGGTGGGGGGGGGGGGATTGTGTTGGTGATGGTGGTATTTTGAGGAAGGGGCGGGGTGTGTGTGTGTGTGTGGGGGGGGGGGGGGGGGGTCAGACACTATTGGTTTATCTTGAACACTGACCTGAAATAGGTAGGTAACTTTTCGGTTTTTCGAGTGGGAGTTAGCCCAGCCTCAAATAACACATCGCGGGTGGCGCACTAACTAATTTCCGAAGGCGAAGAAAAAGCTTGCTTGGGCATTGCTCGGCCATCTGCTCGGAGTCTGACCAAACTGAATCGTGAGTGAGGAACAGGCTGATGTGCCCGGAGCTACATCCCGACCATTGCCTGCTTGGTCCTTCCCTAATCCCTCACACCGAAATACCACCAACACACCCTTTTCTGTCAGGGCAAACTGTGTTTTTGTTTTTTTAGCCGAATGCGTCTGTGGCATCCTGTCATGGGTGAAAGTCTCTATGTTAGTGATGACTACTGAGGGAAAACACTGCCGCTTACAAAGCTGTAAGGTTGTTTGCCAAATGAAGAGAATGATGTTCCTTTAGGCCATTGTCACCATTTTCGTGACTTTGCAGCTTCTAATAGTAGAGAAAGATGACTGTCTTTGGCCTAACGCTTCTAGATCTGTGCTACACGCCGATCGACAAAGTAGCTAAAAATAGCCACCACTCACCGCTGCGTAGAAGGTCTTCAGTCTGCAACCAAATATTGTCGTCTGCTCACTACACGAGACGCAGCTACGTTCGTAGAACAACATATGCACCGGCCAGAGTCACCACAATGGATTCAGATGCTACACTGTGACCCACGTGACTGATTCTGATGCACGGATGAAGCGCATTCGATGACAAGTTTTCCACTGTGTTGTTGTATGACTGGCAACATATTGGGACTTTAAAATACCCTTCCCCCTCCTTCTCAGCTGGTGGGATAAAGATTATTTTTATTTATCAAACAGTTTTTTTTTTCTTGAATGTCCCTTTCGCGCCATTTGCGTTGCTTTCCCCCAGGAGAGGCACGTCGCCGCGGGGGCATTCCCAGAAGACCTTCCCTGTCCTTCTCAGCTTAGAGGAAGGCTGCTTTGTTTTTTTAATATTTTTTTTTTCTCTCTTCACTTTCTCCTCCGAAAACCTCGCATCCTAAGTTGAAATCCCTGTGGGACCAGATATTAATTTTCTGCTGCCTTGTCCCTCCCTTGCACCGTCTTTGAAATCACCCGTATGTGGTGGGAAAAGGACGTTAAACCCTGACAAACAAGCAACCGTTCCCAGAAACTTGATTGGGGTTGTTTCCCTTCTGGGAAAAGCGCGTCGCCGTAGTGCAGTCCCACCCACATACCACAGCAACCCATTGTAGTCTATGTTTGAGATCGTCCGGAGGCAATAGTGTCTGATACCTTGAGCCATATCGCCCCCCCCCCCCCGCGTTCTTCTGCCTACAAACCGCCTCTCTCCACCCACCCACCCACCCTACACACCCTCCAGCACGGCCGCGCCGAACGTTAGAGAAGGTTAAATGCCTCCCAACCCATTCAACCATCGGCTGTCAATCGCTGCGGGATTACGTGGCGGGCATCTAATTCTCTGCTGACTTCACCAGAAGATGGGGCGCCGGCTTTTGTAGCTGGTTGTGTGGGTTTTGAGTTCTGCCACCGGGAAAACATTTAGAGAGTTAAATTTCTGATGGTGTTCACTAGAAGGAAACGGTTCTTTTTGTGCGTCTGCAGAAGAAACCCAACGATCTTCAAAAGAAGAAGAAAATACTTAGTTCAGCTGCACAAAACAAGCCTATTTCACATTCACTCTGTGTGTGTGTGTGTGTGTGTGTGTGTGTGTGTGTGTGTGTGTGTGCGCGCGCGCGCCGGTAGAACGTTGAACTGTCTGTTTCTGCGTCGTGAGTTCGATTCCAGACTGGCAGAGAAAAAAATGGGGGTGTGTGGGTGGGGGAGGGAGGGAAGTGGGTGGGTGGAGGTAGTGTTTTTCCTCGTTTCTTCGACCCGTCTTTTTGATATCACCCATATACCACGTGAAAAAAAAAAAAAAAGGTTAAAGCCCCCATTAACCAGAGAACCAACCAACCGACAAGCTGGGCAGCCTGTTGCACAAACAACTTAACACCTCATGCTACGTTCTTGGTAGTGAGGGACGGAGGGAAGATGAAACGGGGGGAGTGGGTGAAGGTGGGGGGGGGGGGGAGAGGCAGGTGGGTGGGTGGTTGTTTGGGGGTTTAACGTCCTTTTCCACCACATAGGGTGATATCAAAGACGGGGCAACGATGAAAAAGCCAGCACAAATATTTGGCCTCAACCGGGATCGAACTCACGACCCGAGCAGTAGAAGTCCAACGCTCTACCATTCGACCACCCCGGCTCCCCGGGAGGAGAGGCGATGGGGAATGATCGGGAGCGGGAACGGGGGGGGGGGGGCGGGGGGGGGGGGTGTTTGGGGGTTTAACGTCCTTTTCCACCACGCACGGGTGATATCAAAGACGGGGCAACGATGAAAGAGCCAGCACAAATATTTGACGGGAGGGGGGGGGGGGCGTGTGGTGGGGGGGGGGGGGGGGGGGCTAAGTATGATATTTTTCTTACATGGCGATGGATTTTACGGCCGATCTGAGGATTCCGTTTTCGGGGCGAGCGTGGCAGGACTAAAGCCGATTTTTGGCGTGAGAAAAACAAAAACAAAACAAAAAACCCGGAGTTTGTGTTCAAAGGGCGAGGGGACC
Source organism: Batillaria attramentaria (assembly GCA_018292915.2). NCBI lineage: Eukaryota > Metazoa > Mollusca > Gastropoda > Batillariidae > Batillaria > Batillaria attramentaria. Next base: position 1,983,271 of record JACVVK020000071.1, read on the forward strand.
GGGCTGGATTTTGAAAATGTCATCTTTGGTGGCTTATTCCCAGACTTTCAAACCCACTTCTTCACTTTTTGGGATCCTGATGATTCTCTCACCCTCTCAATGGTATGAGAGAGAGAGAGAGAGAGAGAGAGAGAGAGAGATTCGGGGAGGGGGGGGGGACTAATTTTCTCGTAACTTTCTTAGATTTGGACCTGGCTAAGCTACTGCTGTGTCTGTCTGTCTGTCCGTCTGTCTCTCTCTCTCTGCGCGCGTGCGTGCCCATCTAATTTCCATACACTGGCACTCACACCGCCTTACTAGTCCTCAATATGGCGAGATCGAAGATTGGAAAGGGACATGTCACAAAGCCCCGTGGAATTTTTTTTTTTTTACATTAGGGCCCTTCCAGCGTATCTGAAAAGAAGTAACTGCGGGTCAAAATTCCTTTAGTCTGGATGGCATTAGACTCCTGGGGCGTTTACTGTTGGATCATAGGGAGTTGTCTTTAGTCACTGTAAATTGGGAATCCACGCTTTCCACTGCTTTCGTGACTTTTGATGAATTGCGTAGTCAGACCGTGTGACTGACCATTTTAAGAAATCGTGCTTTATTTACAATGGTCGTATATGACGCATCAGCTCACTTAGCGCAAAGAGTAATCAAAGTAGGCCTACTCCTTTCAAAAAGGGTTTCGGTGTAAATTTGATAAATTAGATGTTTTGTTGGCCGCTCTTTCATCACGCCACGTTTGAACTTATTTAAATTTAGAGTACCATTAAACTTCTCTTTGTTTCACAAAATTAAAAGTCAAAAAGCCTTACTTTGGCTCTCTCTCTCTCTCTCTCTCTCTCTGTTTATGCACGCAAACAATCGAATTATTTACGTCGCCTTTGATATAATCTTTTGTTCAGATGACGTCATAACGCGACAAATTACGACAGCAGTGTCTCGTTCATCAGCAGATCCCCTCCAGTCCTGTGACAGGAGAGATGGTGAAGCTGGGCCCTGCATATAAGTTTTTCCGCAGCTGCAGGGCCTCAAAGCAAACCGTCTTTCCTTTGAAACATGTGACAAGAAACCTGTGAACATCCCCTCTGTGTCGAAGGGAAGGCCTTTTATCGAATCATGCAGCTTTGAGAAAAATGCACGACACGTCGTGGCGTCGCTTCCAAGGTGCATTGACACCGACACGTTTTTCTCCAGAGCTGGACCGCATGATCTCCCGTTCCCTGGACTTGGACGAGCTTATCAAAGCGGAGTTGAACATGGTGGCGGGCCTTTCAGAGCCCTGGTGACGCCATCTGGCGGGAGGGTACCGTGAAGTCCTGCTTCAATTATCTACTCTTGGATCCCCACGTCACCAGGAACTTACCGCTGAGAGCCAGGTCCCTGGGAGAGCAAGACGCTTTTACAATCTTTCTGTCTTCAGTTTTCTACATCGGTAAGGGGAAGAGATCCCGGCCCTACCATCATCTGTATGAAGCGGTGTCCTATCTTAGATCTCCGAACAAGACTAACCTACACCATAACTGTGAAGTCGACAACATTTCTAATAAGAGTTCCAGCTACGAGAATAGTTCGTATCGAAACTCTGTCAGCGAGTCCAGCTCTTATTTTGACGCAAATAAGGACAAACCGCATTCAGATTCCTCGAACAAGGCCATGTCACAAACCACACATGATATCCAGGCTACTCCCCAAGACACGAGTACTGATTCCTCCAAAACCATGTCACAGCCGCAGTCTGCCAATGAGATAATTTCTCGGGCCAGAGCTGGAAATGAAAACAACACTTCGAGCAGATCTTCCAGATGGCCGTCACATCTCCTCAGATTTGTCGCCGAAACCAAATTTCATCCAACAGCAGCAAAAGATACTGTCTCCTTACTCAGATACGCCGATGGGCCCTTTCCCCCGGTAGCAGTAAAGGAAGCCGCGTCCAACATTAAACCTCCGAACGAGATTATTCCCAACATGAAAGGCGCCAGCGAGGCTCTTTTCCGTTTAAACGCCTCGGATCAAACCCATAACGCCGCAAAAAACATCACCTCAGACTCTAAACTCCCATCTCCCGCTGATCCCACTTCGTGTGCAGGAAATGTCAGAGAAAAAGCACTCCAGTCAAAGTTCTTCAAGCGCAAGAAACTGAGCAGAAAAGTGCAGCGCATTCTCAACATCTGGTCCTCGGGGCACGGCGTCGTCTCGCTTCATTGCTTCCAGAACGTGATTCCAGTAGAGGCCTACACTAGAGAGGCATGCATGGTTGACGCTATGGGTAGGGGTCACCTGACCAACGTCAAGCGTGGTGACTACTACGGAGTTGCCTCCACCTGGCCCGGAGCAAGGCGGAGAGCTGTGGGGGCGCTGCTGCTGTGGAAAGCCTTCCACATCTTTCTGTGTGAAGGGGAGCGGCAAATCTGTCCTGACGACATGAGGAAAAAGGAGAAAGCAAAACGCAGCTGACTTAACACTCCACATGAGCCTATGTATGTTTGTTTTCCTGCGGAACCGTTGCATGGCCTTGTTACATCCCATCTACATGGACGTGAAAACCCAATAATTAACCAACTAACCGTAGAAGACAAGACCATCTCCGGGAGAGGAAAAGTTACACTGCGGCGTATTAGCACTTGTACAGATATATTGTAACGTAAAGAACACAGTCAGTTAAAGATGCTATGAACTAGGGAAGTTTTTCTTTTCTTTCTCTAATACCCAAGGAGCACTTGAAAATAAATGACGACTGTGTGTGAAACAATGTAGCAAAGTTCAGTGAAAAAGAATCAGGAAAATGAAGGGTGGGAGGGTGTTTGAGGGTTTAACGTCTTTTTCCATCAAGTAAGTGTGATACGAAAGACGGGGCAACGAGAAAACGGCCAGCACAAATATTTGGCCCCAGCCCTAATTCGAACTCACCACACACACACACACACACACACACACACACACACTACCCCACCCCCGCCCACCGCACACAAAGCCTCTCCCCCCCCCCCCCCCCAAAAAAAAAGAAAAGAAAAAAAAGAAAAAAAAAGAACCCCAACAACAACAAACAACAACAAAAACGCACAAAACAAAACAACAACAAAACAACAACAAATACAACAAAAAGAACAAAAACAACAAAATCCCAAACAATCACAAAAATCGAAACAAACAAACAAACAAAAAGAAAAACCGAACCAATAACAACAACAACAACACAACAAGAAAAAACCCAAAAGCAGGACCAACCAACCAACCAACCAACCAACCAAGAAACAAAACAAAAACACGCGCACGCACAACCATCACAAAAAACAACCATTAAAAGAACAACCCACGCATGTACGCTGTAACTTTTATTTCGGGAGACACACTTTATTCCTGGGGCGAACGAAGCAGAGCAAATGACGTGAAGCTTGCATGAAGACATCCACCAGACTCACGCGACAATACCTGTCAAACACAAACACCCACAGACAAAGTGTGTACAAAACAGTACCCGCCCTCTTAACCTATCAGAGTTTGTCACAGAATGCCTACTGACGTATCGCCGACATACCAATACCGTCACTTGGTAAAAGACAGGACCTAAGTATTTATCAAGTCCATGGCGCTTAGATACTTTTACGATCGGTGACGCTGCAGACGAATTCGGTCGGAATCCGGAAAAGGACCTAAGCACTTGGCAGATCCATAGTACTTAGGCTTTTTTCACAGTTGGATGGTAGACCTGTATAAACACTACGCAAAACGTCAACCGGTTCGTGAACTTGATAATTACTGGGTTAATCAAAATGACGTTTCCAGAGAAGCCCGCGCAGAAGCCGGTTAGATAAATCTATTTGCCGACCTTTTGTCCAACCACCGCCTCCGGCTAATCGTAACATCACGGCACTTGGAAGCCGAACGGAAACGTACCCAAACGGAATGGTTTCCAAACGGGTCGATTCGGGGCGGAACCAGAAATAGCGTACAGACAAAAGGGTGTGTTTACTCAGGTAGCGTAGAAAGGGCGCCATGTTATGATCTGTCGGATAATATTAATTAAGAGTGTGTATTAATCCGGAACGATCGTTACCCCGTCACGGTTGACTGACATAATTCTAGTTCTAGAAATCGACAATTAGGTAATACTGCTGGTATTTGTCTCGTGCTCTCCCTCCCTCCCTCCCTCCCTCTCAAACACATACACCCTGTTTAATTTTACGCACTTAAAAATATGTTCATCACCAGTACGGGCAGTTACGATGGGCGAGGATCTGAAACATTGACAATTTACATTTGCAAAAAAAGGGACACGTTGTTATAATGAACTGCACATCTGCAAATACTTGTGTTTCCGTAAGAGCTAAAATACAATCCTTTGTCCAGGAACGGGCACAATATGGTAGACGCATTAGATTCTGTTACGCAGAACACAAAAAAAAAAAACCATACCCAGCCTTAGCAATAGACCAGTGTCAATCATTCTACACAATGACAGTCAACAGAACCACTTTCCATTCGCTGTATCTGTAGAATACAACACCAGATAGACACACTCCCGCAAATTGGCCCACCGACAAACAGGCTGCTGGAAATGGCCGCCATAGTACCAAACATCGTGTATTGCTTGGCACAGACGTCTAGTGAGTTGTGAGTGCCGTAATCGGTTGTCGCATTTCGCCAGTACTCGCATAATAGTTTGGCTACGGCTTGTCCGACCGCTCTTAGATATATGGTAGCGATGTGTGGATGGGTGTGCGTGTGTTCGAGCTTAACGTCCCTTTTTCACCACGTTTGCGAAAAGCCCCGTGAGTGTGAACTGAGAGAAACGCGTATAGGGACCGTTGTGTTGATTTTATAAACTTTCGGGGAAAAGATTTATCGTAAGTGTTTCAAAAAACACCCCCCCCCCCCAAAAAAAAAAAAAAAAGGAGAATAGAAAAATGATACCTAGCACCATTTGCTAAAAGGGTCTAAGCGCCAAACATCTGACGAGCACTTGCAAGACCTTTTTCACTATTTTGCAGTAGAAATAAACTTTGGATTCATAATCACCATTAACACCCCCGTCCTCCTCCGCGCAATTTTCTGTTTAAAAAAAATATGAAGTGAACTTTAACAAAATCAGTTTCCCCCCCCTCCCGTCTCCCTCCTCCCACCCCACACCTCTCTCTCTCTCTCTCTGGTGTCTAACAACGTAAAAAATAATAACGAAAGGCTTACGGCGACTGACATTTCATTTACGTCATATCATATTTAAGTACGGTAAATGGACACGCAGTCATTGTGAACTGGAAACTTCATGCTCAGTTTTGTTGATATAAAAACTTGCATTCATCACTTGGGCTTCAGAACAATTAATTTTGAGGAAAGGAGAGACACACAAGAAAAGTCTATTAGTTCAACAAGTACGTTAAAGTTTATGTTTATCCGTGTGTGTGTGTGTGTGTGTGTGTGTGTGTGTGTGTGTGTGTGTGTGTGTGTGTGAGAGAGAGAGAGAGAGAGAGAGAGATTTACAATACAACATATGGCTATTATGATGAATTTGTATGGATGATGGATGTGTATTTGTCTGCTCAGGTGACTGAATATCATGTTAAAAAAGAAAAAGCTATGAAATGTTCACGATTACCTTTGAGTAAGATATTCGTGATTCCTTTCCCACACAACATTCAGTTTCACATTATCCATGTTCTTTTTCCAGAATACAATGATTCACAATATCCATGTTCCTCTTCCAGAACACAATTATTCACATTATCCATGTTCTTTTTCCAGAATACAATGATTCACAATATCCATGTTCCTGTTCCAGAACACAATTATCCACATTATCCACGTTCCTCTTCCAGACCACAATTATTCACATGATCCTTGTTTCTTTTCTAGAATACAATTATTCACATTATCCATGTTCCTTTCTTAGAACACAGTTATTCATATTATCCATGTTCCTTGCAGGATTCACAGTTGCAAGAACGTTGGGGCTTGGTGGCGACATCCTCAGAGATTCATTAAACAAAAGGAACTGTGAGTATATTGTCTTTTTGTAAAATTATGTAGTTTTAAGTTCAAATAATTATGTGTACAGGAGGCATTTTCTACAGGAGACATTTTTTTTTTTCAGTTTTTTTTTTCTCTTGAGCGCTACTTTCTCGTCATAAGTTTCTTTTCAATGTTCGCACGATTGTAAGTGCAACTGTGGTTTCGGAATTGAAATTTAGCCATCCTTATTTCTTTTGAAACGGTGACAACAACAACGACAACAACGACAGTAACATCGACAAAAACAACACCACCACTTACAACTGCAACAGCTTTGGCAACAATGTTAGACCTTTAGACTACAACAACAACAACACAACAGCGGAAGACCTTCTGGCGGTTGGGATAGTGGAGGGGGGAAGGGATGATGGAAAGGTTAAAAAAAAATAGGCGGAGGGCGGACCCTTGAAGGCTGGTTTCGGTCTATTCTCGTCCCCTCCACACCAATATTGTGCCCATCGGAAGAGCACTACTGTGTGGGCTTGTCACCTTTATTTGCCGGGATCAATGGGACAAACACCGAGACTGCTGCTTGATTGGGGATCTTGTTCAGGAAATGGGAGAGAATCAAACTTGCAGGATAAAAGAGACGCGGGGCGCTACCGGCCATTTGTACCAAAGAAACGATCCCAGCATGCCATTCAGTTCAGGCCAGATCTTGTGTTGGGTCTCAGTCTCGGACCTTGTTTGTGTCGGCAGAGATACAAATCCGGTTGCTAACTCTAATGTCATATCCGCCATTTGTCCTAGAGAAACGATCCCATCATGCATTTCATCGCAGGCCAGTTCATATATTTTGTCTCAAACTTGGAAATTGTTTGTGTAGGCCGAGATAGGCCGTTGCTAAGTCTGGTGTTAAACGCCATTTCTCTGAAAGAAACGATCATAGCATGCCACTTATTTCTGGGGAGAAACTCGGAACTTGTCTGTGTAGGCCGAAATATAGATCTTGTTACTAACTCTGGTGTTACACGCCATTAATTTTGTCCGAGAGAAACGTCCCCAGCATGTCACTTACACTTCTTTGCAGAAACTCGGAACTTGTCTGTGTAGGCAGAAATGTAGATCTGGGCCCGAATGTAAAGTCAGGTTAATTAAACCCAAAGCTACGGGCCTAACCGAGACTTGGACAAAAGAACCCCCCCCCCCCCCAAAAAAAAAAAAAAAAAATAAAAAAATAAAAAAATAAAAAAATAAATAAATAAATAAATAAATAAATAAATAAATTAAAATAAAAAATAAAAAGGAGGCGAAGAAAGGAAGAAATAAATTCTTCTATAACGGCTTAGGTATCTTGCTGGAATGGACCCGCTTCCTGATTTAAAACAAACAAACAAACAAACAAAAAAAAAACCCAAACAAAACAATAGAAAATTTTACCCTGGAACTAGTTTGGTTCGAGGTTAGACTCTAACCCGGGGCTAAAATCCCTAAACTCGACTTCTACATGCGGAGTCCGGGTGCTAACTCTGGTGTCATATGGCGGCCAAATGAAGCCTTAATTTCAATGCATGCCCACGTGCTGTGAAAGTGCGTGTTCTTATTCGGCATTCGTGTGGCTTCTGTGTAAATACACCTCTGGCAAGTCATGGCTGCCCTGAGCTGTTAAACACAAAGTCTTGAGCGTAAGCAGACCTTATCTGTAGAAAAATGCTAGATTAGTATCAAGGAGGAGAGATAATGGACGACTCCACACCTGTCAATCAAAAGAGTCGAGCCCCCAGAATTCAGCTAATTCCGTTCCGCGGCATAAAGAGCACAACACATGTCATGGCTTTGCAAACATTCTTGCCAAACACTGCAACGAGGGAAGCGCATGTAGTTTGATGTGACTGAAACATGGAAAGAATGCAGTCTTTGTCGAAGTGCATTGACGTCATTTGAGGAAAAGACCATTATGTCAATGTGTTTCAACTAAACAACACCCCTTTTCCCGTACAATGACGTCATGGACGTACTGTGTTTTTGCCAACACACGGCAGAGTAAAGGGGCGGGGCTTTGGCCTCTGTTCTTGCCGAGTGGAGTCGTCTAGGGTGGGTGGGTGGGTGGGTGTTTTAGGGAGTTAACGTCCTTTTCCACCACATACGGGTGATATCAAAGACGGGGCAACGACGAAAAAGCCAGCACAAATATTTGGCCCCAGCCGGGCGGGATACGAACTCACGACCCGAGCATTAGAAGCCCAACGCTCTACCATTCGGCCACCCCGGCTCCCCGTAGAGTCGTCTATTCTTTATGTACACCGATGTATTTGTTTGTCTGCACGGGAACCGACGCCCGTTTAAGAGAAACGTCTCTCACTTGGACAAACACTTCTAGCAATATAAGACGCGGCGTTAAGCCTTAAAATACTCACTCACTCACTCTAGCAATATAAAATTATGACTGATAATGTTGCCTCATACACTAACATTTACACCATTAGAGGAGCTACACATCGGATTATTTTTCCTTCCTCTTCTATGATTTTATCTTTAAAACTTCCATTAAAACTTACTTACAGTAAAATCTACTCACTATTTTGACAGAAAGGTAACAAACAACAGCAACAGTATCAACAGCACACAAACACACTATTTGTTGCAAAAATGTAAATACCTTACAATTGTGTGTGTGTGTGTGTGTGTGTGTGTGTGTGTGTGTGTGTGTGTGTGTGTGTGTGTGTGTGTTGCAGCATGGTGGAGTAAAAAGTCAGTGGACACATCATCAGACTTCACACCAATCGTACCAGGTAAGGGCGATTATCGACTCCCTTCCCCACCCTCTCCCCATCACCACCACCACTACGACCTCTCAGCGACAACGGTGACAAATCTGTCTGTGCCACGTTTAGAAGTCCATCAATAAACAACAAGCACACATCTGTTGGTCCAAAAGCCACGACTGCTAGGTCTGTGACTCGGTTAGTGTGGTGCAGAAGTAGTCACGTATGCAGACTATACTACGGTGTAGTAATGGACGAATGTCGATGTCCTCTCAATCAGTCAGCAAAACTTTACTTTACAACAGTCGAGGCAAATTTAACACGAACAGTCAGTTTTCATACCTGCCCTTGTGAACACTGACACTACAAAATCTTGATACAAAGTCTGGTCTAAAGTTAGGAAAAAAACAAAAGAAGGTAAAAGAAGGTATTTTTTCCACAGAAACGAACACACACACACACACACACACACACACACACACACACACACACACACACACACCACACACACACACTTTCTTGATACTTGACAAGGGAGAAGCATGTTTAACAATGATAAGGGATTGGGTTCCAAAGTGATGCGCCAGCAAAAGATATACTTGCAGGTGCATCACTGTGCAACAAAATCCGTTACATTAGTGACGACATCGGAGAGCTGATACAGCTGTGTGTGTTCTTATTTATCGTAGTACGCCTATTTTGATTGGTCAGACAGCCGTACCACAATGTAGCACGGCCGGAAACTGCCGAAAGCAAAACAATATCTACACTGTATATACACATATGGATCTTCCAATCAAGCATCACATGCCAAAAACAAAACAAACAAACAAACAAAAACAACAACAGCAACATCACCCACCAAACAACAACAACAAACCCAACACCCCCCCCCCCCCTAAAAAAATTAACAAAATAACCCAAAACAAAACAAAACAAAACAACAACAACCAAACAAAATGAAACACAAAACAAAACAAAAAACAACAAAAAAACAAAAACACCGCCAGCACCACCAACAACAAAAACAAAGAAAGAAACAAAAAAACAAAACAAAAAAAAAAACAGAACAACAAAACAAGCGAACAAGTGCAGCAGTTTATGGAGAGGAGCACAACACATTTCTCAGACACTGTATCAAACACTCCTATGTGGCTTTTGTCTAAGAACGCCACTTTCTGCATTACAAACTAGCATGCAGCGGATAGCCAACGAAAACAATGTTCTTGAACGTCTTGAACCCAATGTACCTGATCGGCAGTTTTCTTCGGAAAGTTCTCAAGGCCAATGACAATGACGCAGACAATAAACCCTTTCCTCTACAAGGCCAATAACAGTTGTATCTGTAACCGTATTGTCACGTCTCCTTTCAAAGCAAAGCAGAAAATAAGAAAGATCTCATTAGGTCGTTTGGTGCAGTAATGGCGCCATTTGTTCCTCACCCTCTCGCTTCCGTTAACAAGAACAACAGCAGCAACAACAACAAAAACGGCTTCAACAAAACCAGTGTGTTTTGAGGTGTCCTGGAATGAAATAAGCGCATTAGCAACATGGTTTGTCACTTCCTTTGCGTGCAGTGGCTTCGCAGTAGAAATACAAAGTTTTTCGTCACTTAGTTTTGTGACCTGTGCTAACAAGTTAACCCTGTCAGATCTCCTGAGAGGGAGATGATACGTTTTAATTTTTATCGCGATTCGTGCTGACACGCTTGCAATACAAAGTGGGCATGACACCAATTTTCAATTCTGCTGTTTGAAAACGTAAAACTTCTCCCAGAGACACGCGGGAAGGAAATGGAAAGGGAGTTTGTTTTGCATGTTCCTCGTAGAGCGTGATGTGGCATGAAATTAATTCCCGCTCACGGAAAGACATGATTAATATGACGCGGTCCATCTCGCGCCCCCCCCCCCCAACTCCTCCCTTCCTCCACCCGTCACTTCCTCTGCCCTATCCATTCCTCCATGTTAAAACAGTTGTCTGTTTCGTGGGTCCAGTACGATTTGGGCTGTATCAGGTTTTTATTAAATTTCTAAACAATTTCTCCTTGTAATTCATTGCATTTCATTATTTCATTGCATTTCATACATTTGATTATTTCATTGTACCAGTTCATTGTTTCAGTTCATTATTTCATTATTTCAGTTCATCGGTCCTTTTGAATCCCGGCAGGGGCCAAACATTAGTGCTGGCCTTTTTCTCGTTGCCCCGTCGTTGGTATCACCCACACGTGGTGGAAAATGACGTGAAACTCCCAAACACCACATGCACCCTCCATTATTTCATTTCATGTTATTATTTGATTTTTGCCTTTATAATTATTCCATGACATTTTTAAAAATTTATTCAACGGACAGCCCTGAGAAGATCTACGGTATGTTGCATCATGTACAGCCCAGCATCATCTAATAATTCCTCGTGTTTGTCTGTAATGTAGGAAGCCCCGCAAATCCAGCATGCGACATTAACGGCGATAATCAGTTTGATCAGGATGATGTGCTCAAGCGGCTCTTGTGAAACCTGTACAATTTCCTTTTATCAGCCTGGTCAATCAGTGATTAAGATTAACATGATCCATAATCAAACGAAGAAACAAAAGCAAATAAACAAACTCCACCATACTAAAGTCGTCGGGGGCGGGGGTGGGGGTGTGGGGGTGGGGTGGGGGGGTGGGGGGGTGTTGAAGCCTGAGGGAGCGTGACGGAAAAAAACTAAACAAGTATCTTGTTTCCGTTGCCTTATTCTACATCGAACGTTCAGTCATAATCTCTTTTTATACGAGGGGCTTCGGGATGATTCCCTGTGTCTCTGTTTCTGGCCTACAGATATTTTTGAACTGAAACAGACAAAAAAAAAAAAAAAAAAGTGTGGAGGCGTTAGGAAAACATAACAACCAAACCGACCACTTTCCAATATTTGGCTCCTTACCGATCGCGCTATATCTAGCGGTCACGTGACTTAGTCACGCAAGGGAGCAAATGGCGACATTTCCTCTCGCTCTCTGACCACTTTGTCTCCCCTTTGGAGGCTTTTGTCTGCCCCTAGTGGTGGTTCTCACGTGAAATGGCGCCGGCTATTTTGTTAACCGACCCGCCCCCCAGGCTAACAGATCTTCACTTCAAAGCCCATCGACCTCCTCTGCTTGGCTTGGTGCTGCCGGTAAATCCCGTCATATCACGCATGGCCAACAATCCAAGTAGCGGGGAGTTACTGTCAGTTAGAGGGCATGCTGGCCACAGAATTATCATCACGTGGTATGAATGCGTATCTACGGTCTAGGGCACAGGCACACGATTGGGTCTGAGCCACCGCGGAAACTTAGAAGCAGGATTGTTTGATTGGTGGGTGGTTGGGTGGGGGAGGGGGGGGGTGTCGTCCTTATAAACTGCATAAATGTGATATCACAGAGTCGAGAGACGGTTCCACTGCACCACGGAACTCTCTCGAGCAGTTCCCTTCCACCACGGAACTGTTTCCCTTGACTGTAAATGGATTTGTTTGAGT
>JACVVK020000072.1:0-12500 GCA_018292915.2 Batillaria attramentaria
GAAACCTTGTGCAGTGACACGGGACAACATTGATGGGAGTACTTGTTCGGGAGCTTTACCAAATCGCGCAGGCATTCCATACATGGGACATTCATGGTGGTAAAGGTCAGTGAAGTTTGTTTTCATTTGGTGTCGCTTGTTGCATGTGAAAGGAATGATGTTCTGCCTCTTCAGTCTCAGTTCTCTGTGTCAGTACGACATGCTGTGCTGTGAAACACACGTGGTGTTACTATTATTGTCTGACGGACGTGTCAGTAGCTGACGTCACGCTGATAGGCTCCGCCTTGATCGGTTTAAATTCTATCCGCTTCCAAGGTTTGGTCGTTCATAAAGGCCGCTAGACTATTTTTTCCGCCTAAACTGGGTTATGGTTAGGAGTCTTGGTGTGAAACTCGCATTCATGCAGACTATCAAACTCACAAACCGCCTTGTTGCCGGGCAATTTCAGAAAAACCTCCTCTGACGTTACCCTGTCAAACATTTGAAAGAAACTGCTTCCGTTCTTTCCGTGCGCTATTTATACCCCTGTTGAGCCTTTAATCGAAGCTTTGAGGCGAGGAGCTCATGTGCGTGACCTTCACCTTTTGGCAGTATTGCCTTTGCGTTTTTGTTAAAGATGCAAGCTGCGACGCTGACCTACAGGGATGAAACTGATTTAACTCTTAAGAGACCGAGCCTGACCACTCTCTGTTTTAAGAACATGCCACTGCACACCAGTAGGAGCCACTTCAAGCCACCGTTACTCAAGGCGTGGGCCTTCCCCACTAGGCCCAAGACCGCTGCAGATTATGGCGTAATAGTGGCTTAAAGTGGCTGCTAGTGATCTGAATATTTCTCGTAAATTGGGATTTTTGCATCGGGTTTTATGAGTTTAAAGACGTTTTCAAGCCAGGAGTAAATGTGAACTTTGTCTTTAACTTTATCTTTTGGCAGTACAACCTTTCACTTGCGTTAAAGATGCAAGCTGCGACTACGAGCATGATTGTTCAGTTCGTCTTTTATAGTTGGATTTTTACGAGGATTTAAAACTTGCATATAAACAGACATGATTACTCTCACAGCGGTCGGTTTAGATTTCGATAAATGTCGAAATTTCAATTTCCAATTTGACTGCCATTTTCCTTCATTTAATCCTTGAATTTTCAGAGGTCTTAAAAGTTCCAAACTTACCTGCTTCTTCTGTCGTCTTTGCACAAAATGAGAAAATTTCAACCGCCCGTGAAACATGACCATGCATCTTTAAGTGCGTGAACACAAGAAAATGCAAGGACTCGGTTAACCTATTTATGTGATAGCAAACGTCAGTGAAGATATAACGCGACCTTGAACTTGAAGCAGTCTGGTTTGTGTAACACGTTGTAGTCAATTACTCATCCGTTACAGGTCCTTTCCTTGCCGCTGTAGTGTCACGTAAGTCAGTGTGCCACTGATGCACACCTGGTTGCAAAGAACGTTCGTAATTCTTCTTCATTTTTCTTCTCGTTGTTGTTGTTATTGTTTAAGAGGTGTGTGCGTGTGCGCCTCTGTGTGTGTGTGTGTGTGTGTGAGAGAGAGAGAGAGAGAGAGAGAGAGAGAATTTTGCATGCAACTTACTTTTCATGAATGTTATCCTGTCGCGGAGGACTGAGCGTTCAGAGGACGAGGGTGGGTGGGGTGGGTGTTTGGGGGTTTAACGTCCTTTTCCACCACATAGGGTGATATCAAAGACGGGACAACGATGAAAAAGCCAGCACAAAAATTTGGCCCCAGCCGGGATCGAACTCACGACCCGAGCATTGAGAGTCCAACGCTCTGCCATTCGACCACCCCGGCTCCCCGTTCAGAGGACGAAATCACACACACACACACACACACACACACACACACACACACACACACACACACACACACTTAAAACCAAGTCAAAGTATTGTAAAAAATATATTTGTCTGTATTGTTTAGAAAAAGCAAACGACTTTGATAAAAAAATAAGTCACTGACAATGTAATAGGCCAGTAAAATGTCGGCTCTGCAAGCATAAATTAGCACATAATGCGGAAGGCGCATGAGACGGGAAAGAAAGATAACTGACACAGGACGGGTGTTCAACTGACGGACTGGCCAGTACCAAACAAAGTATATCCGCTGCAATACTGGTCAAACATAATCTCAAAAAGCCCAACTGTTGCAAAACAAAAAATTGTTGTAGTCAAAGAACACAAAATTAATGCACGAAGCCTAAAAATGCGTATGATCATATTACCTATTAGCCTCAAGCATCATAGTCACCCCTACAAATGCTTCAATCTAGAAACATAAAATTACCATCCACAGACAAGGACATGTACGTACCTGACAGGAGTTTTTTTTTTAAAAACATTGAATGTCTCCTTTCCGCTCAGGCCTCTTTGGATTAATGCTAGTCTACTTTCTGTTTAAGCCAAAAAGCCACTTCCCCCCAAATTAATCCACTCATGTCACCTTTGCCTCTCTTGTGCGCAAAAAGTCCCGGCTACACTAGCAGCTTGCCTCCTCTTGCTACCCCCCCCCCCCCCCCTCTCCCCTGGCATGCACTTTGCCCTACCAAATACAGATATAACGAAAATGAAGATTTTTTTGTGACAGCAAAAATCACTACAAACTAGCACACCCGCAAAAACACCCCAAAAACAGAGTACATCAAAAACAAACGCCAAGCTTGACCAGCTCAGTTTGTGTCCTTACGCCTGTCAGTGTAGTCCTGGCGACTCTCTCAGTCTCATTACGGTGGTCGAATGGTAGAGCGTTGGACTTCTAATGCTCGGGTCGTGGGTTCGATCCCGACTGGGGCCAAATATTTGTGCTGGCTTTTCCATCGTTGCCCCGTCTTTGATATCACCCTATGTGGTGGAAAAGGACGTTAAACAAACCCACCGTCTCATTACGAGTGAGGTTAAAAAAAAAGACACACGGGTAGACCAGACTACTGTCAGGGAAGCCTAGGGTGGGTGGGTGGGTGTTTGGGGGTTTAACGTCCTTTTCCACCACATAGGGTGACATCAAAGACGGGGCAACGATGAAAATGCCAGCACAAATATTTGGCCCCAGCCGGGATCGAACTCACGACCCGAGCATTAGAAGTCCAACGCTCTACCATTCGACCACCCCGGCTCCCCCAGTGAAGCCTAATACTGTTAGGGTTGGGCGCATGCCTTACAGCAAGGCACGCCGAAAAACAGAAACACGGGTAGGTGGGTGGGAGTTTAAGGAGATAAAATTTCCTGCGAGGTTTCCAACAAGTACAGTCAAGTTGTCAAATGTCAGATGAACGGTAAAGGCGGGGTTCTAAGGAGGGACGTCTCTTTCTCACGTGATGCAAACCCTTCAGCAGCTGGTTTCCGTGCTCTCCATGCACTGACGTCGATCCCAGCGATGTCCTGAAGGCAGAAGTCGCTTCGCGAATCATGCTCGTCACTTCGTCATATAGTTTCTTCGCTCCCTCGAAGAAATGTTCTGCCTCTTTGAAATCGTTATCCAGCAAGTGTCGTCTGCCGAGGAGTGAATTCACGCGAGAACAGGGGAAATCACTCAGTGGACTACAAGAAGGCTGGAGCTCCATTGCATCATGTAGCGCCTTTTTTACCCTATCATAACACATATGGAGTTCCCCTCGACTATTAACTGCTTTGCCTTCCAGTATCATGTACTTTCTCCTGTCTAGTGAAGGAAAGTGTGTACCGTCGTCATGGAAACGCTCATCGGAGGCGTCCTTGTTGGATTCTTCCATCATAATCAGTTGATCTCTGAGTCGCTCCAACTCTCGAAACTGCCTACGAATGTTGGTAATGTTGACAAGTGCTTCGTTGATATTCTCCAGGATTGTAGCGTACCTTTCTGAAACAGTAATTACCAGGTACGTATTACTAAAATGCACGTACAGATCTCGGCTGTTTTCTCTGAGAATACGACGGGAGGGGGGGGGGAGGGGTATGTCCGAGCGGTAGAGCGTTGGACTTTTCAATGCTTGGGTCGTGAGTTTGATTCCCGATTGGGGCCAAAATATTAGTTTGTGCAGAAGGAATGTTATGACTGTATGATCTGGGCCAGATCTGGCATTCACAGATGTAAGCCCATTGTACTTCTTACATATATACATGTCATTGTTTAAAGTTATTATTATCATTATTTGTTTATTTTCATTTGTTTTTCCTTTTTATTTTTTTATATTGTTTCATTTTCAAAAACCTTTTAAAAACTTTTTTTGAACCTTTTGTTAACCTTTTTGGGTTGTTTTGTCTTGTTTGTTTTCTGGTTCTTTTTTAAAACTTTTCTTGAAGTTGCTACATTGTACCGTACATTGTGTATCGTTGTGTGTTTATGTCTACCCAAATACTGTCTCCATGTCTGTAACAAAAGTAAAACTGAAAAAAAAAAACACACACACAAGAAGTAGAAGACTGAAAAGAAACTTTGGAACCAACAAACCTCTGTCCTCTCTGGTTCTGAACGGCTCGGGTTGTTTTTTCTGTCGCCTCGACAGGAGCTGGGTCTTCTGTCTTTCCACCGCTGGAAATCGATTCCGTTTCGTCCCTACTGGAGGCTGGGGTGACGGGATAGTCTGACGAAATGCTGTTGTCACGAGGAAGAAAGCGCTTCGTGGACCTTTTCTATAGAAGAAAGATCACATTTAATATTTGTCTTTGTCAGTGAGCAGCCAGTCTTGAGTTTCACGCCGAGAAATGCCAGATGATTATATATGTACTGACAGTTACAAGTGTGTGTGTGTGTGTGTGTGTGTGTGTGTGTGTGTGTGTGTGTGTGTGTGTGTGTGTGTGTGTGTGTGTGTGTGTGACCTTGGCTGGTTGGGTGGATGGATCTGGGATTAACGCCCAATACAAACACACAAAGGAGACATTAAAGAGCTAAATGGGGAAAAGGCCGGCATACCCAACACACACACACACACACACACACACACACACACACACACACACACACACACACCACACACACACACACACACACACACACACACACACATACACATACACCGTGAGAGAGAGACAGACAGACAGACTGAGAGAGAGACAGAGAGAGAGAGAGACAGAGAGACAGACAGGCAGGCAGAGAGACGGACAGAGAGAGAGAGAGAGAGAGAGAAGTAGGGGTGGTGGTGGTGGTGTCTGAGTACCCGTATGTGCCCTCTGCAAGTGCACGGAAGTCCAAGCGAAAGTTGTTTCTTCAAGTTCTTAGTGTGGTCCACTCCAACATCTCGCAGAATTTGTTGCATCTTCTTTATGAGTTCTGTGTTGTCGTTGTTTGCCTTCAGAAGAGAAAACACCGGCTCCCACTGATCGTCGCCAACTGCCCTGTTGTCTAATATTTTCCTGAAATTTCAAATGTAATTTGACAAATGTAAATGTCAGACAACAAAATACGTTAAAACGGGTCATCCTGGAAAGAAACCACAAGAAGTTTTTTTTTTTTTTTTTTTTTTTGGGGGGGGGGGGTGTTGTTGTTGTTGTGAGCCTCAGTTGCATGCAGGATGCGTCAGACTTGTTTTGTTTTGTTTTTGGTTTTTTGTTTTGTTTTGTCGAGCATCCTCTCTTCTTTATATTTGGATACCCCTCCATACCCCAAGCGAGAAGAAAGGAATAAAATCTTTGAATCTTTGAATGTGAAATCAAACTGACAGAAACCTGCTCCAAATAAAGAAAGCATGCTAAAGCCTGCATCCGAACCAGACCAAACGATTTTTTTTTCTTATTTATTTTTATTAATTTGCCCATAGGTATTCTTTCATTTTCTATTTTCTCCTTCTTCTTTTTTTCTTCTTATGATCTGTCTTGATTTTTTTTTAACTTCTTTCTTTTACTTTTTTCCCCTCTTTCTCCCTCTCTTTCTAAATTTAAACTTTAGCACACACCTGTATTCCTCAACGCTGCAGCATCGGGTCGAAGGGAAGATGTCGGCGAATCGCTTCACCGTCATCCGGGTTACGATCACGTGACGCAGACACCTTGACCCCAGATCTGGCCGGCCGTCCCAGCGATACTCGGCCCCCTCAAGCATGTGCCGGTAAAGTTTCCGTAGGATCGGCATGCACTGCTCCCCGAACAGTTTGGGCGGGACACGATGCAGCATGGTCCATAGTGCACGTGCTTTGTCCGTCGTGGTGACGAAGGCCTTCACTTCTTCTTCTTCCTCGGCGACGATGGCGCCAACTGACCTGAGCTCGTCCATCAGGCCCGACTGGAAAGGCTGCACGATCTTCAGGAACTTGGGGTGAATCACCCGGAGGAACTCCTCTTGCTCTGTGTAGATCTCTGCAAGGGGTGATGGTCAATGGTATAATTCTTGGTTTAATGGGTTTGTTTTTGTTTTGTTTTGTTTTGTTTTGTTTGTTTTTTTTTTTTTTTGTTTTTTTTTTTTGTTTTTTGTTTTTTGTTTTTTTTTTTTTTTTTTTTTTTTTTTGGGGGGGGGGGGGTAAGTAGAATCACTGGGTGTAGTTATTTCCTTTTGTTGTTTCTTTAATGGTGTGAATGATAGCTCGATTAGTGCAGGGTGCGTTTATTAATTGCTTTGCTTTTTTTGTAAATATAGCAACCGCCGGCACCCCTTACCCACGCATCCCTCCCCCCCTCCTACCCCCACCCCCTCCAAAACTGCATATCTTTGTCTTAAAGGCCTCGGGTATTTAGGACTGTTTGCCAGTCAAAGCTTAATTTGACATGGGACCCTTGCTGGTCGGTTACTAAAGCCTATGCCATACTGAATCACGTGCAGCACACAAATCTTACCCAAATACCCGCGCCCTTTAACTTAAACAGTCAATCATGTACTCTTTCAAAGGCGTAAGTTTTCAAACACAACGTATGAAACCGTAAGCAAGAGGCTTCAATCAAAACATTCGCGAGAGGCTTAACTCAAAACGTTAGCAAGAGGGAAAACAGCGCATGATCTAATGTTTTGGTCTAACATCTGGGCCCGTATGTAATAGTCGAAGTCAGGGCTTTTAGCCCCGGGTTAGAGCCTAACCTCGAACTAAACTAGCTCTAGAGTTAAATTTTCTGTTTTTTTTGTTTTTTTTTTTTGTTTGTTTGTTTGTTGTTTTTTTAATCAGAAAGCTGGCCCATTCCAGGAAGGGGCCTGAGCCGTTATAGAAGGATTTTCTTCTTCCTTTCTTCGCTTCCTTTTTTATTTAATTTTGTTTTGGGGTTTCTTTTGTCCTAGTCTGGGTTAGGACCGTAGCCGTGGGTTCAATTCACCTCGACTTTTACATACAGGCCCAGAACTATAAGCAGTTTTCTTTAGAGAGTCGCATAATTTATCCCAGCCTTGACCCTGCATGTAATTACCTGTGTTGCCGGCATCGCACCTCGGAACTTCTTCGTCATCCTCAAGATCTGTGCGGGCAACACAAATAAAGTAGCATTAGCAACATTGACCGAGGATTGCCTGCCGGAACGTATTATCTCTCTTCTTTCTAGCTGTAGAGATAGAACCTTCTGGCCGGGAACGCTCGAGTTTCTGTGACTATAAAAATATCACGAATTGAGATTAAAAAGGAACAAGATGGCCACTGACCAGCCCAATATGTTGTTTCCATTTAATCACCTGCTGTCGTCACGGTCGTTCTTTTGTAATGCCATGTATTCGGGAGGACACACACACACACACACACACACACACACACACACACACACACACACACACACACACACACACACACACTACACTCTCTCTCTCTCTCTCTCTCTCTCTCTCTCTCTCTGAATGGAAACAACTGACCGGGCTTGTCAGACCAATCTTGGTTTTGGAAGAGAGACGTCAAGTTGTTTTCTTTGAAATCTATGACGTTTTCCTCATTGGGATGACGCATAATACATTTGACGTAATAACTTTGACTCGGATACAATTCTTTCAATGAAAGCAGCCCCATGAAAATTGAATAGTGGGGGAGCCAAGGCGAGTAAAACAGGTCGATTGTTCACATCATAGTAGAGACATGCCGTTTGGAATATAAGTACATAACACATCTCTGAACAATATTAGCGACAGTAACATCTGGACCGCCCCCTCTGGTGGGCGTGGCCGTCTGTTAATTGGGTCGACATGACCCAGAAACAAATTATCACCCTTTTTCATCTTTAGCTTGGCCTAAATGGTTATTAACGAATGAAATGAACGAAAGAGAAACTTAAAGAACATGGCAGGGAACCATCTTACGTTATATTTGGTTCCAAAGTATCAAAATATTATGTTGGAGGACTTCATTAAATTGGCCATCATGTTTTACACTTGTAATTAGCAGAAAGGCCATTTATTTTGTAGTCACAGGTGTGAATCCGGTCTCAGAAGCATCCTAACTGTTGAATAAAGCAAGTTATATTTGTATTGTTCAAAAGAGATTTAATCTTTTTTGGTATTAATTCCATTATGGAATAATTAAGAAAAAAGTAGGTCAAATGGGCGAATTCAGGACTGAGTCATACCGACTGCTTGTAATGGTTAATTTCCATCTTACATTGCAAAATGCAAAACTTTTACTGAACACATTACATTTTTAATGCCCTAATGCTGAGCTTAACATTTTCTATTTATTAATTAGAAACTTAATTGGGTCACGAGGTCTCACCTTTCAGGTATGATGTCTCATTAGTGATGCGTACTACAAGTCTACGAACATTTCTAAACTGTCTATTCTGTTGTCTCGGTACGAGTCCTTGTAAAAATGTTCTACTTGGTGTCACTGTGCAATATTATTCTGTTTTGTTGTAACTGTCTCCATACTCTCGGGGAGCCGGGGTGGTCGAATGGTAGAGCGTTGAACTTCTAATGCTCGGGTCGTGAGTTCGATCCCGGCTATGGCCAAATATTGTGCTGGCTTTTTCGTCGTTGCCCCGTCTTTGATATCACCCTATGTGGTGGAAAAGGACGTTAAACCCCTAAAGACCACCCCCCCCCCACCCCGTCTCCATACTCTCAAAGGTAACACGTAAAGAAAAATACACACACACAAAACGGGAAAAAAAAAAAAACGACAGTCATCAAGACGAGCCATTTAGTCTTCCTGCGAACAGTCTCCTCTGCAGGCACACAAGGCAGTACATTGCAGGTTTGCCTTTTTGCAGTTGCATCTTCCCCGGCAACCCTGTTTACACCCACATTTAATTAGTTCCTCGCACGATTCGGCGGTTTTGTTTGAGTGTCGTCCAGATCGGCGTCCAGGATTTATCAGCCTCCCTCTCCCATCCCCAGTTCGATGGACTGGGCAGTGGACTGGGCAGTTGCGGGTCTTTTTCAAGACTCTGCCCCCACACATAACGAGACTGGAATTCTGCTCTCAGAGCATGCTGTTTTAGTGCTGCTTCCGTTGGAGTAATGTTTTCCAAAGATTTGCTGTTTCTGGAAAAAAAAATCGCCTGACGAGCTGCGTCCACCTTTGTAGTGTGCTGGAGCGGTTATACATCAAACAAAACATCTTTGGAGTGTGGCGAAGGTGTCTTCCGTTACCTGCCTGTCCGTCATGGCCAAGAAAGCTCTAGTAGCTTCAGGGAATGCGTTCAAGGTACTCCACGCTGTTTTCTCCCCTCTCCCAGCAAAAAAGGACACAGTGTCACATCCTGTGAAGGCATGGAACGCCAGAAGTGCCCATGCTTTATGTGGTCCAAGAAAGTCAGCTATGTCATGGGCGGCAATGTACCTGAAATTTTTGCCACATCCAAAGGCAATCCACAGTTCCGTTGCTGCCATTTTGTGGAAGTGCGCAATCGCCAGCACCAGCACATCCGTGTCTGTTGTCCTGATGAGAACTTTGTGCAGACCAGACCGTGCACAGTCAGCTGCATGCAGAATGACAGGAGTATCTGCTTCCTCGTGTGAGCAAGGCCGCAAATCATCTTTGGCTTCTGTTGGACAGCACAGAACTTTGTCGCCGATTGTGGTAACAAGTTGTTTCCCCTCGTCATATGATTTCTCGACAAGGCTCTTGGCAAGGAACTCAAAGAGTTGGGTTTTGTTGTCATTGTCCCGCAGAAACCCCTTCCAGTTTCCAGGCAATTGGGCCGATGGCACGACCATCCTCTTGAAACCACAACCCCGCCTCTCTCTTGCTGATGCTTTCAGGCTGTCAGCCTTGTACACATCCCAAACGATGTCCACCCGTGATGCAGTCTCAAGCTGTCGCTGGATGTACGGCAGGAAAATGAGATCGACATACTGCTGAAAGTTTTTCGCAAGCTTTGGTGACAACATCTGGACGATTGTTGCACCATCCAGCACTCTGGCATCAACGTCTAGTGAACATATTGAAACAGGGACGAGGACAGCATCATCTAAGACATCTGCTGTGATGTCTGCGGGGTCCTCAACAATCATGAAAGCCTTGTCGTCCAAGACCTCTGGAGGAACATCGGGCAGGTCGTGTAGGACTGCAGGACTGTCAGCAACAGGAACTTCAGAAGATTGAACAGCAGCAGGCAACGGGCAGCTCTCACTAATTCCACAGCTTGTGAATCCCTAGTGCAGACCTGTTTGATGGCAGCCCCCAGATCTTTGTTGAACAATAGCACGACGTTTTTCCTTCGTGGGTGGCGAACAAGTCTGGGGTATTTGCAAGGAGTTTTTTCACGAAGACGCTGTGAGTGGACTCTCTGTGGAACAAGACCATGTGCTTCCAGGCGGCTGGCATACAGGCGACACAGGTTTGACATGTAGAATAGTGGTCTTGTCCGAGGGTCGTCCCTGTAGCTTTCTACATAAACAACGAGCTCAGCGAACGCAATCGCCTGTAAAGATGATGAATCGTCTTCTTCAGCAGCATCTTGGTTGGCTTTTGGCTGTCTTCTGTAATAGGCTGACAGACACTTCAAATGGTAATTAGCATCCCCCGATACCATGTCTACATTGGCAAGCTTCCGGAACACCTCAGTGTCATTGATATCAACTGCTGTATAATAAACTTTGTAATGCACTCCTAATGCCCATGCCTCATAGGTCCCCTTTGAACCTGGTGGTTTATTACAGAAAAAAAACAAAACAAAAAAACAAACACAGCCGGGATTTGGCTGTGCTGCCTGCTGGTGCTTCTTCACTTTTACTATCCTCTAGTGCAGTCGAGGACGTACCAGCTGCTCTCCTAGTTTTTACTGGGTTTGCAGAGGGACTGCATGCCTGCTTTCTTTTTCGCTCCAAAATGGTGCTCACCTTTGCGTAGCATGATTTGTGCCATGAAGCAGATTTCAGACGAAATGTTTACTCAAACCCATTCCCGTCATCAAGACGGCATAGGCTTACATCAACAGGATTGAAGCCCATTTCTTGAAATTGTTTGAGGTTTTGTAACCAGCCGCAGGAGGTTTTCTTGCAGGGCAGACGAGATTCTGTCTTTGGCACTTGACAAAAAGCACACAATGACCAATTAATAGGTTCTTCAGGTGGCGGAGGCTCAGCGTTGAGGTCAGGAGTCTCAATACGCTGATACTCACTCGTCATTGCCTTGCTTCCTGAAACCTTCAATAGAAACAGACGCCTTAGGTTTCGCGCACTTGGCCGGTATGGGTTTCCATACTTTTTGGGAAATTCGGATGGCGTGGCCCGGTGTCGTAGAATATTTCGGTTCCCGGCACAAAATAACGCAAACAGTTCAGTATTTGACACTGATTTCATTGCACTGAGACAAATGTCGTTTCATCACTGGATTTCAACAAACAAAAGCATTCGCCACTGATACAATAAAACCATTCACGAGAAACACGTAAAAAACAATGAAACCAAAATGCTCTGACTTACCAACTGCACATCATTGATAGATCTAGCCGCAAGAACTTGCTTTGGAACACTACCAATATTATTTGTCAGCTTCACAATCTCACAACGCTTGTCTTCACGGTTCACTTCGCTCCAGCGGAAATAAATGTTCTCCAAAAATTGCAAACATTCAGACTAAAAATAGGTAAAGTAACGGTCCGTTCCACACTCATTGCGCCCACTCGAACTCTGGGACCGGTGTAGTATAACTAAATCTGCCCACTCAAAACGACACAGTATCAAGCGTTGTTGAAATGTATAACTGAAATTAAAAACTTCATTCAATCGACAGACTTGAAGACAGGGGTTGTAGGTTTTTATTTTGTGGTTTTAATAAACCACATGGAAAATAACTTTGTATAACAGAAAAACCATCGCGATGCTATCACAAATAGGGTATTTCCTGTGGCGGGCATGCAATCTGCCCTTTCACCGGTTCGGCCAGAGACACCAGATCTGAAACAAGGTCGCCACTGCGCGTGCTTTCCTATGGAAAAACGATTGTGCCAAAGTTAGGTGAATTGGCACTTTTAATCGATCACTGATCGGCTCAGAATGGCCTGAGAAAGTGTTACTGTCGCTTTTATTAATCCTTGAAGCTAGCTTTATTAGTGGACTAAGTGACATATTTCTACTCTTTAGCGAACAATCATTAGTCTTGGATCCTCCACTAGAAGTGTTGCTGCTGCGCAGTGTAAAGATCGAATTTATACCGGCTCAATGTGTTTAAC